>CM033476.1:325255024-325436690 GCA_019447015.1 Hymenochirus boettgeri | reverse complement strand
GGGAACATGTTCCAATATCCAGGACTTTCGAAAACTTGATTTTACTCACTCGTGCTACTTTCCAGCTCTCGCGTTCGAACATTTGATGTTCGTGCCTAGGTATCATGTACATTTTACTCGTGGATTCGATGCTCGCGTATAGGTTTTAATGGACACTTTACTCGTGGATTCGATGTTCGCGCCTAGATACCATGTACATTTTACTCACGGATTTAATGCTCGCGTATAGGCTTTAATGGACACTTTACTCGTGGATTCGATGTTCGTGCCTAGATACCATGGACAATTTACTCACAGATTCGATGCTCGCGTATAGGTTTTAATGGACATTTTACTCGTATATTTGAACGGTCGAACATTCGATATTTATCGAAAGTCCAAAAATAATTGAAAATCCGGGTCCGGGATAGTTCGAGAAGTCCGAATTCGAATAGTTCGGCTTGAACTCGGGTTCGAGTCCTAGTCCATCTCTACCCGCAACCCAAAACTATCCAGGGGTCAATTTTTTGCCCCTTAAACCAAAATGAAATACAGCTCATTTACATTCTGTAAGCCCATTAATGCTCAGTACGTGACCAAATAAAATAGACAGAAATGGAAAGCAAATTTCAAACTTTATTTACAACTGTCACAGTGACAAAAGTAGATTGGAAAAAAAAATAAAGAGCTAGCTTCTCCCTGAGCCTCAAATACAGAAATAGAATATGTATATATACTATAATACAACAGATTACTGGAGTGCCTTTGTACGCTTGATACTTTAGTAACAACTTTATATATAACTCTCAAACAAGATGCAGACAAACGTTTAGACTTTGCAGGTATGAGAGACGACGTGAATTTTTTTTACAGTCATCCTAATAATAGCACAACGGTCAAAAAAAATCTCACCTGTACTATTTTATCAAGTTAAAGAGTTCTCCTTCCACTGAAAGCACATTAACTGTGCCGAATAGAGATGCCACAAACCGCCCAAAATTGTGTGTCCACCAATTACAATTAACACTCCCATTTGCCGACCACAATGTTAACAGCTGTACAAAAAAAAACAATGGCCAAGAGACTTTAGTTGTAGACGATAAGAATTTTTAGATCCAGACACGATTGTATAAACATTCCACATTACTGGTTAAGATACACGCATATGAGAAAGCGTTACATTTTGTGTTGACAGATCAAAGCACAGACACAAGTTATTGCTATCTTTGAATTTAATGAAAAATAGAACTAGACAGACCTACAAAAACGTGGATCAGCTTGTGTGTGCGAAAGCAAACTTTCCTTCATAGCCATAAGATTATTTTATACTCCGAGGTATTTTTCCCCCTATTTAAATGTGTCCTGTAAAAGGGATTGCATCATTGGCAATTTGGACTATAGTAATAGCAAATAGCAAAGGGGTTAAAAAAATTAAATTAAAGGATGGCTAATGAAAGATGATCTCTCCCCCAATACTTGTGATAAATCCAACATTGCATAAAATATTTTTAAAAACTATGGTGTTTAGACTATGAATTGCTGTGCAGGCTATGGGCTCAACGTTTGCGAAAATTGAATCCACAGATTCTATCTGGGAACTTCGTCAATGAGATTTCACACATTATTCCAGGTTTGGATTAAGGAGAAATAGAAATTTGCATGTAGCAATTCAAACCGTTTCAGCCTCCAACATAAATTTATTTTAAGGTTCCGACGTTTACCAACCATGGTTTTAAATAGAGAAAAATCTTCCGTTTGCTACAAGAGAGATGCAGTTAGCTGAAATAACTGAACGATATCTAATTAGCAACAATTCTTGCCAAATCAACACTAGGGAAATAAAAAATAAGGGAGATTAATATGGAATTTGTCTCAGGACAAAGACCCTTCTACCTTTCGAAAGCTTACGGCATTACAATTTGATCGCTGCTCTGATGCGTTTATATAACCTACTTTAAATGTTACGGTTGCTTCTAGCCGCTGAAAAAGACCTCAGATAATCACTAAACATTCCTTAAACTTCCTGCCCCTCATCACATTGAAGGCTGCATTAACTTCTCACGAGAAAACAAAGAAAAAGTCTTGCAGGTGCATCTTTGAATTTGTCATCTAACAAATACATCCCTAACCAAGTCTTTTAGATACAGCATCTGTTGACCTCTCTTGTTCCAAAGGACAATAGGGTTACATCGACGACATCCTCGTCCCATTACTGTTCACCTTCTTTCTTTGTTTGAGGACCTGCTCCTTGATTCTCTTCCTCAACCACAAAGTCCTCTGGTGGCCACCTAAGTTCTCCACTCTCCACATCTCCTTCTGTTGGCTCAACTACGATCGAGGGGAGTCTGTCCTTAAGTTTGCAGCAACGGTCAAAATCTGAAGGATCTGGAAAAATCTAGTGACAAAAAAGTAAAATGATTTAAAAAGCAGGAAATATCTGGCATTACATCACTGAAGGCAAGGCATACATGCAATATTAGCCATGTACTGGCCATCTCTACTGGACAGATTCCTCATTTGATCAGGTCTATAAAAAACAGCTGATGTTCTCATCTGTGATTGAAAGTAGATTGCAAAATGATTGGCCCAGGCTGTTGTTGGAAGGAACATTGCACATGCAAATCTCTCATTAGTGCTTTACATTTTTAACCTGGGACAGGAAGGTAGGATTAAGTATTCCTACCTCCCGATATCATTTAGATAATATTTTTAATATCACACGCTGCATTTTTGTGCAACATTAATTGCTGCCAAGATAAAAGACGCATGGTGTAAATACCAGATCAGAATTTACACCCAGATGTTTTAAAACTGCAACTCTCAACATTAGGAGTTGAGTTTTCTACAGAAAGGACAAAAAAAAAGGGGGGGGGGAGGTTAGGTGGGATTGTTAAGTCAGGGAAAGCAGGAACCAATCACTAGGGACCACAAAGTCTCTTTTCTTCCTATCAGGATCTCTGTTGGTTCTGCAGTCTCTTGTTAAGTGTCATTCTCATCTTTCTGATGACTGGTTATTCATTATGCAATTGCCAGTGCATCCTGCCCTTTTTTTAATACCTCCACTAGGGGGCACTCTTGGCAAGGAGCAGACAGTTCCTCGGTAGTAACTTGCACTCAAGTGTTCACTCCAAGTGGAAATCTGTTATGTAGCACATTAAATCTCATCTTGTGTGCGAACAGAAGATTATCTCCGCACACACGGCCAATTTGAAATTAGAGGGACCATTGCATGTACTATAAACACAAGGACGTCACGTATGTTCCCAAGTATAGATATAAAGGGAACATTCTGAGAAATTGGTGGCCACAGCACATCACGCACAAGCGAGCAGTGGCTGGAGGGGGAAGATCACGATCACATTCTATATTACTCTGCCATTTATATTAGGATGCCTGGTGGGCTGAGCTGTGGGGGGGGGCATAGCTCCAATTCGCTTATCAAGGTTACTATTGGCCTAGAAATATTAAATAAAGCTCCAAGCCATGAACATACAGATTGACAGTTTGCAATGGAAAGGACATAAAATAGATTAACTAGTCCCAGTACAAACTTACACTAAAATAAGTGTTGAGTTCTAAACTACAACTCCCAGAATGCACTTCTAGACCATTTAAATTTACAAAATATTAAGGTCTGAATAGACCTCCTGTAGAAATGAAAACCCCATTTAAAGCGGTTTAATATGGTGTCGTCCCCCTAACCCTTCCAGAATAACGATGAGTTAAAGTGTATCCTTTACAATAAGGTCTTTGATCCTCCGAAAACCAATGGCAGCCCCGTTCCCACACATCCAAGAAGGACACATTTTATTCATTGCCTGCCAGGCGTAATGGATTCCGTAACATACCTGATAGGAATCTTTGCGAGGGCTTAATCCAATTTCATCCATGGGTTGAGGGCTCATTATTACTTCTGTCATCTCGACTGATCGCAGATAATCAGTGCTGAAAGAAACAGATCAGTTAAAGTTGCAGCCTGGGAGCTCAGTATCTACAGTTACATCAACTAAGCGACAAAGGAAAACATGTCCCTGTCTATATACAGGTAGATAGGGGGTTCGTCCGTGTCATTTAAAATACTTCGAGGGGAGATTTACCCAGAGCCACAATCCTGAATTTAATATCTGGTTTGTGTGTGGGTAAATTCCAGAACATTCCTGCACAACATTGGCATTGTCTTATTAATCTAAACTGAACATAAAGCCAGACATTGACCATCTTGTCTAAGTTATCCCTAAACAAAGACGCAGTAAAATCTTACAGCACAGAGTCCTGCAGCGACTGCCCCTTTTAGCTCAGTGATCTCACACACGCTCAGTGAGAATCACCCAAGCAGATACTTTGTATCTCTGTACTGTAAGGGGTGGGGTTTTCAGTAGTAAAAGGTTCTTGGACTCACCAAGTACTTTAACTAGGTAATACATGAAAAGAAAAAACATTTTACACTGCAGTTCAACCTTTAAGGCCCTGTACAAAATATTGGATACAACTTGTTTGGTGTGATTATCCCAACCACGGTTTATCTAATGACCCCCAGACTGGCCGTGTTACAATGCCTCCTGGACAATGATCCGCAGAACTGATTATGCAAATGCCTCCACAAAACACTATCATTGCCATGAAATATATCATTTTAGATTGACTTCTTTAAAAAAGTAATCTGCATTCAGCTAAATATTCCATTGATAAAAATTCAATGTGTCTAAATTGATTGGCCTGAACCCCAAATCAAGTGAACGTCTCACCATTCAGCTGATCACAATTCTACCTTCACATCCATGTGGATTAATAGGTTGTTATGTACTTAACACGCTAGACTATTCTTTAATGACATTTACATCCACTAACAGGTGGTAAACAGAGTAAAGTCTAACAAGAATTGCTACTTCATGCTGAAAGGCTGGTCAGAGTTTCCATCAAGCCTGGCAGTTTGTATCTGTTCCAGTGCAGCCATACAGCCTGTATTATATAGACCGGCACTTACCCTTGCAGCATACGGTTTATCCCTAATCTATAGAAATCTCTCGTTACAAATGAAGTTCCCAGTTTTGGGGGTTTAAAATACCCATAGGAATTCGCAATTATATCAGCGCCATAAACCGACGGGGTCACTCATGGTTAAAAGTAATAACCAATAAAAGGCAAAGTAAAGACGAAAGCAAAACTAGTCACTTGAAATAGATCAGTACATATCCCCCAACATACCACACCGGCAGAAAATTTAAAACCCACACTTGAAAAAGAACTTTTCTGTCTGAATAAGCCCCATCTCACCATTGTAGATACCCCAACATTCTGTCTCGGGGGATGTTATTGGCTCTACCATCCATTGACTATTTTAGCGATTCCCAACAAGGGTTAAAACCGTTTTATCCTAATCCGCCTTCTCCAGCCCAATGCGGTTATCTCCTGACGTGCAGGTAATTAATCAGATTTATTTATATTTTAACTACCAGCTTTCTCTGCACGCAGTTCCGTGCGCTGGGTCCCCCCCTGGGGGATATTAAATGATGGAAAGTGATTAACCATAATTAGAAGTGATTAGTCTCTGCTGTTCAGGATTTTATTTTGTGAGCTAAAGATGGAATTTCAAAGCAACGTCTATAAATAGCTTTTCCCTATTCCCAGTGCGGCTTTGGATCTTGTGTGAACTTGGAGTAAGGACGGTGGCTTATTGATTGGCGCCAACGCCTTGACCTGGGTTCAATTCCATGTTGTATGGCCATAATGATACAAGGATAAGGATGTGAGATAGTTTAATTAGATTGCAAGCTCTTCAGGGCTAAGCCCAATGTGAACATACAAACCAATAGGAATGTGTATTTTGCATATATCATGGGGTCCCTGCAGGACAGCCATTTTGTTTGCATTTTCTCCTCCACATTTGGGGCCCCTCTGCATTGTCCAGGGCCACATTTTATTGTAAAAAAAGCAGCAGACCTACATAGCAACCCCATAAAATCCATCAGCCAAACAGGTCACTGGTCCAATTCCAGCACTAAACTGGGGAGCCCAATGTCAGACAAGGAAACATCCCCCTGCGATTTGTAGACAATGGAACTTGACACACTGAGGTCAAAGACACAGGACAAACAGAAGTAATTTAGAGAAAAACAATTTCCACTTGACACTAGATCCAAACTGTACAATTTATTATTATAACATTACTACATTAGGGGATTGTCTCCTGCAGCCACTCACAGGCAGATCAATGCTGCAACCTGCAGATCTATAGGGTGTTTCACTGCTGATCCCATTAAGGATTATTTTTTTTTGTGAATGAAAATCTACAGGGGGCGGAGACAATCTCCCAGGGAACTGTGATTGGCTGATCCCACAACCCAGAATTACACTGCATCAGCACCCACTGTCAGACCCCCCACCCATGGGACCAGCTCATTAACCCTCCACACATTAGGGGGGAAACTTTCCAACTGGTACCAACTGCACAGGAGAGAACTACATTTCCCAGCATCCCTAGCTAGATTGCAAAAAAAACCAAATGCATAAAAAAAAGTAGGTAAGTGTCCCCAGCTAGGGGACCAGTCCCACACACAACTGCCCCATCACCAGTGGGCTCCACTGGTCACCCCCGACCTTACTCACCAGTGAATAGGGTAAAATACAGACATGAAGTCCAAAGGGAGCTGCCAAACTGCTCGGTTTAAAGAGATTCCCAGAAGGCCCAAGGCGAGTTGGAAAGACCAGTTAATCCCGGGACAGGGGAGATGTTCAATCGCGGGTCCAGTTCAGCACAATAAGAAGATTCCAAATCCCGAAAATGAACTGCAAGCTCAGATCCCGTGTGCGCACCAGAGCGCTGTGACTGGAATGAACCGCGCTCCCGCTTATATAACGTAGGGGGCGTGGTCCTCTGGCTGAGCTCCGCCCAACCTGTTGACGTCAATTAGAAATCATGAATGGGAGAATGTGAGCGGCTCATCCCCTGGATACAAAGTTACACAGAGTGAGCCGCGTCCTAGCCAATCAACGCGCAGAGCCGCGTCCCAGCCAATCAGAGACTCCGAACACCTGCAGAATATTCTGTGTCTCTGTCTCTCTGCTCCGCTCCGCTCCCCACCCCCACTACCTTCTCCTTCCTTCACCCAAATACCTGTCCCCCCCTGGGTATCTCATCACCCCCCCAGAGAGAGAGGGGCAGATAGAGATAGATATACAGAGAGAGAGAGAGGCAGATAGAGATAGATATAGCAGAGAGAGAGAGAGGACAGATAGAGATAGATATACAGAGAGAGAGAGAGGCAAGATGAGATAGATATACAGAGAGAGAGAGGACAGATAGAGATAGATATACAGAGAGAGATAGTGACAATAGAGGAATAAGATGGAGAGAGAGAGGGACAGATAGAGAATAGATATACAGAGAGAGAGAGAGGGACAGATAGAGATAGATAACAGAGAGAGAGGAGGGACAGATGAAGATGAGTATATACAGATAGAGAGAGGACAGTAAGATATAGATAAAGAGAATAAATACAGATAGTAGATAGATATACAGAGAGAGAGGAGCATATCAGAGATAGAGATACAGAGAGAGAGAGGGACAGATAGAGATAGATATAACAGAGAGAGAGGGACAGTAGAGATAGATAGATAGAGAAAGAAAAAAAAGATTACAAGAGAGAGAGAGAGGGACAGATAGAGATAGAGTGAGAGAGTCACTGCCTATGAATGTGTAGATCCCATAGGAGAGAGTCACTGCCTATGAATGTGTAGATCTCATTGGAGAGAGTCACTGCCTATGAATGTGTAGATCCCATTGGAGAGAGTCACCGCCTATGAATGTGTAGATCTCATTAGAGAGAGTCACCGCGTATGAATGTGTAGATCTCATTGGAGAGAGTCACCGCCTATGAATGTGTAGATCTCATTGGAGAGAGTCACCGCCTATGAATGTGTAGATCTCATTGGAGAGAGTCACCGCGTATGAATGTGTAGATCTCATTGGAGAGAGTCACCGCTTATGAATGTGTAGATCTCATTGGAGAGAGTCACCGCCTATGAATGTGTAGATCACATTGGAGAGAGTCACCGCCTATGAATGTGTAGATCTCATTGGAGAGAGTCACTGCCTATGAATGTGTAGATCCCATTGGAGAGAGTCACTGCCTATGAATGTGTAGATCGCATTGGAGAGATTCACTGCCTATGAATGTGTAGATCACATTGGAGAGAGTCACTGCCTATCAATGTGTAGATCGCATTGGAGAGAGTCACTGCCTATCAAAGTGTAGATCGCATTGGAGAGAGTCACAGTCTATGAATGTGTAGATCCCATTGGAGAGAGTCACCGCGTATGAATGTGTAGATCTCATTGGAGAGAGTCACCGCCTATGAATGTGTAGATCTCATTGGAGAGAGTCACTGCGTATGAATGTGTAGATCTCATTGGAGAGAGTCACCGCCTATGAATGTGTAGATCACATTGGAGAGAGTCACCGCCTATGAATGTGTAGATCGAGAGTCACTGCCTATGAATGTGTAGATCGCATTGGAGAGAGTCACTACCTATGAATGTGTAGATCGCATTGGAGAGAGTCACTGCCTATGAATGTATAGATCTCATTGGAGAGAGTCACTGCCTATGAATGTGTAGATCTCATTGGAGAGAGTCACTGCCTATGAATGTGTAGATCCCATTAGAGAGAGTCACTGCGTATGAATGTGTAGATCTCATTGGAGAGAGTCACTGCCTATGAATGTGTAGATCCCATTACATACCTGTCCCTGGATTCCCTCCGATAGCTCTCTCTCGCTCCGGCTGCGCGACGTTCCCAGAGGTTCGCGCAGCCGGGAAATCCGGAAGTTCGGGGCACTTGCAAGGGGCACAGGCGGCGAAAACATTCGGGGCACTTTGCCAAACATCCGGGCCCCGAATGTTTTAACGTAGATACGCCACTGCCCCCCAGGTACCTTCTCCCCCCCCCGTACCTTCTCCCCCCATCACCCCCCAGGTACCTTCTCCCCCCCCGTACCTTCTACCCCCATCACCCCCCAGGTAACTTCTCCCCCCCTTATCAACCCCCTGGGTATCTTCTCCCCCCATCACCCCCCAGGTACCTTCTCCACCCCCGTACCTTCTCCCCCATCACCCCCCTGGGTACCTTCTCTCCCCCTTATCAGCCCCCTGGGTATCTTCTCCCCCCATCACCCCCCTGGTACCTTCTCCTTCCCCCCCCGTAGCTTCTACCCCCATCACCCCCCAGGTACCTTCTCCCCCCATCAACCCCCCCAGTGGTACCTTCTTCCCCCCCCCCCGTACCTTCTCCCCCCATCACCCCCCAGGTACTTCTCCCCCCCCCTTATCAGCCCCCTGGGTATCTTCTCCCCCCATCACCCCCCAGGTACCTTCTCCCCCCGTACCTTCTCCCCCCATCACCCCCCAGGTAGCTTCTCCCCCCCTTATCAACCCCTGGGTATCTTCTCCCCCCATCAACCCCCAGGTACCTTCTCCCCCCCAGTACATTCTCACCCCCATATCAGCCCCCTGGGTACCTCCTCCCCCCATCACCCCCCAGGTACCTTCTCCCCCCATCACCCCCCAGGTACCTTCTCCCCCATCACCCCTCAGGTACCTTCTCCCCCATCACCCACCAGGTACATTTCCCCCCATCACCCACCAGGTACCTTCTCCCCCATCACCCCAGGTTTCTTCTCCCCCCATCAACCCCCAGGTGCCTTCACCCCCATCACCCCCAGGTACCTTCACCCCCATCACCCTCAGGTTTCTTCTCCTCCCATCACCCCCGAGGTACCTTCACCCCCATCACCCCCCCAGTTACCTTCACCCCCCATCACCCCCGGGTACCTTCACCCCCTCACCCCCCAGGTACCTTCACCCCCATCACCCCAGGTACCTTCACCCTCTCACGCCCCAGGTACCTTCTCCCCCATCACCCCCCAAGTACCCGCTCCCTCCATCAGCCCCTAGGTACCTTCTCCTCCATCACCACCCCAGGTACCCGCTCCCTCCATCACCACCCCAGGTACCTGTTCTGTCTCTATTACCCCATTCCCAGGTTCCTGTTCAGTCTCTATTACCCCATTCCCAGGTACATGTTCTGTCTCTATTACCCCATTCCCAGGTACCTGTTCTGTCTCTATTACCCCATTCCCAGGTACATGTTCTGTGTCTATTACCCCATTCCCAGGTAATGTACTGTCTCTATTACCCCATTCCCAGGTACATGTTCTGTCTCACTTACCCCTTCCAGGTAATGTTCTGTCCTATTACCCCATTCCCAGGTACCTGTCTGTCTCTATTACCCCATTCCAGGTACATGTTCTGTCTCTATTACCCCCTTCCCAGAGTACATGTTCTGTCTCTATTACCCCTTCCCAGGTACCTGTTCTGTCTCTATTACCCATTCCCAGGTACATGTTCTGTTCTATTACCCCATTCCCAGGTAAATGTACTGTCTCTATTACCCCACCCATTCCAGGTACATGTTTGGTCTCTATTACCCCATTCCCAGTACATGTTCTGTCTCTATTACCCATTCCCAGTCATGTTTCGTCTCTAACCCCATTCCCAGGTAAATGTACTGTCTCTATTACCCTTCCCAGTACATGTTACTGTCTCTATTACCCATTCCCAGGTACATGTACTGTCTCTATTACCCCATTCCCAGGTACATTCTGTCTTTATTACCCCATTCCAGTACATGTTCTGTCTCTATTACCCCATTCCCAGGTACATGTTCTGTCTTTATTACCCCATTCCCAGGTACATGTTCTGTTCTATCACATTCCAGGTAAATGTTCTGTCTCATTACCCATTCCAGGTAATGTACGTCTCTATTACCCCATTCCCAGGTACATGTACGTCTCTATTAACCCATTCCCAGGTACATGTTCTGTCTCTATTACCCATTCCCAGGTACATGTTCTGTCTCTATTACCCCATTCCCCGTATCGTACTGTCTCTATTACCCCATTCCCAGGTACATGTACTGTCTCTATTATCTTATTCCCAGGTACATGTTCTGTCTCTATTACCCCATTCCCAGGTACATGTTCTGTCTCTATTACCCCATTCCCAGATACATGTACTGTCTCTATTACCCATCCAGGTACATGTGTCTGCTCTATTACCCCATTCCCAGGTACATGTTCTGTCTCTAACCCCACACAGGTACAGTTCTGTCTCTTTTACCCCATTCCAGGTACCACTACTGTCTCTATTACCCATTCCCAGGTACATGTTCTGTCTCTATACCCCATTCCCAGGTACATGTTCTGTCTCTATTACCCCATCCAGGTACCTGTACTGTCTCTATTTTCCCCATTCCAGGTACAGTACTGTCTCTATTACCCCATTCCCAGGTACATGTTCTGTCTCTATACCCCCATCCCAGGTACTGTACTGTCTCTATTACCCATTCCCAGGTACCTGTACTGTCTCTATTACCCCATTCCCAGGTTACATGTTCGTCTCTATTACCCCATTCCAGGTTACATGTTCTGTCTTATTACCCCATTCCCAGGTACCTGTACGTCTCTATACCCCATTCCCAGGTACATGTTCTGTCTCTATTACCCCATTCCCAGGTATATCATGTACTGTCTCTATTCCCCCATTCCCAGGATACATGTTCTGTCTCTATTACCCCATTCCCAGGTACCTTACTGTTTCTATTACCCCCTTCCCAGTACATGTTTTGGTCTCTATTACCATCCATCAGTACTGTCTCTATTACCCCATCCAGGTACTGTTTGTCTCTATTACCCCATTCCACGGTACATGTTCTGTCTCTATTACCCCATTCAGGTACATGTTCTGTCTCTTTACCCCATTCCCAGGTACATGTTCTTTCTATACCCCATTCCAGGTACCTGTTACTGTCTCTATTACCCCATTCCCAGGTACATGCTTGTCTCTATACCCCATTCCCAGGTACATGTTCTGTCCTATTACCCCATTCCCAGGTACATGTTCTGTCTCTTACACCATTCCAGCATGTACTGTCTCTATTACCCCATTCCAGGTACATGTTCTGTCTCTATTACCCCATTCCCAGGTACATGTTCTGTCTCTATTACCCCATTCCCAGGTACATGTTCTGTCTCTATTACCCCATTCCCAGGTACTGTTCTGTCTCTATTACCCCATTCCCAGGACATGTTCTGTCTCTATTACCCATTCCCAGGTTACTGTCGTCTCTATTACCCCATTCCCAGGTACATGTTCTTTCTCTATTACCCCATTCCCAGGTACATGTTCTGTCTCTATTACCCCATTCCCAGGTACATGTTCTGTCTCTATTACCCCATTCCCAGGTACCTGTACTGTCTCTATTGCCCATTCCCAGGTACATGTTCTGTCTCTATTACCCCATTCCCAGGTACATGTACTGTCTCTATTACCCCATTCCCAGGTACATGTTCTGTCTTTATTACCCCATTCCCATTCAGGTACATGTACTGTCTTATTACCCCATTCCCAGGTACATGTTCTGTCTCTATTACCCCATTCCAGGTACATGTTCTGTCTCTATTACCCCATTCCCAGGTACCATGTTCTGTCTCTATTACCCCATTCCCAGGTACATGTTCTTTCTCTATTACCCCATTCCCAGGTACATGTACTGTCTCTATTACCCCATATCCCAGGTACATGTTCTGTCTCTATTACCCCATTCCCAGGTACCTGTCTGTCTCTGTTACCCCATTCCCAGGTACATGTTCTGTCTCTATTACCCCATTCCCGGTATATGTACTGTCTCTATTACCCCATTCCCAGGTACATGTTCTGTCTCTATTACCTCATTCCCCAGGTACATGTTCTGTCTCTATTACCCCATTCCCAGGTACATGTTCTGTCTCTATTACCCCATTCCCAGGTACATGTACTGTCTCTATTACCCATTCCCAGGTACATGTTCTTTCTATTACCCCATTCCCAGGTACAAGTACTGTCTCTATTACCCATTCCCAGGTAATGTTCTGTCTCTATTACCCCATTCCCAGGTAAATGTTCTGTCTCTATTACCCCATTCCAGTCAGTTTGTTCTTTTTACCCCATTTCCCAGGTACATGTACTTGTTCTTTATTACACATTCAAAGGTACATGGTATCTGTCTTATTACCCCATTCCCAGGTACATGTTCTGTCTCTATTACCCCATTCCCAGGTACATGTACTGTCTCTATTCCTCTCTCGGGGGAGATTAGTGCTTTTTTTAGTGCCATTTACACCTGTCAAAAAAAGAGAGAAATCTGAAATGAACGAAATCACACGTTCCTGGGGGAGTTAGGGGGTTAACTGGGCTCCGGTACAAACTGGCCTCTCTGCAGTAATGAATATTATCTACTGCCTAGAATGTATGGGGAAGGAACATAAAAGTTACAAGGAACTATCCACCCCCCTGGAGCCTGCAGCAACCCTTCTCCCAGGGTCCTGCCTTCAGCCCCCATAATACAAACTTGTGAATGGATGGCTGTGACTTTAATAATCACCCTTATGATTGACAGTGCACAGTGGTGTAGGTTAAGGTGGTGCAGCCTCTGGGGGGGTAGAGTTGGTGGAGGACTAGAGAGAACCAGCTGGAGGGCTTGTTAAACATGGCAATAAGGTAGTTAATTTGTGCATTTTAGGATAGACCAAATCGGTTGGCTGAGATTTACCATTGTGTCAAATGCCTCTTTTCAGCCTATTTTGTCTAAAATCTGGGCAAAGTTACAGAATTCTAATAATTCCTTTAACTATTAATGCCTTCTATATATAACCAATCGCGTGTAGGCCGTAGGGTTACCATTTTTGTTATGTTTTTGTACTTTAATGATAATGTGTCTCATTGTGCAGGTTTCTGTCCTTTGCACACCTCCTTTTAGAGTGGGTCGCTGACCCAGATCCAAAGTTGCACATGCTCAGTGCATTATATGCTCCCTCCCTCTTCTTCAGGATTATTCCTACGGTCGGTACCTTCAGTTTTCCTATAAAGGAGTAGTCCTTCCCAATGGATACGTTTGGGGAAACAAATATCTATTTTCTAATTCCAATAGTTTTTATCTGCCCATCCAGCGATTTGTGCTTCCAGAGTTCTGATTTGTTTGTAGGAACATCTATAACGGTCTATTACTGTCCTGCCCCTTGACTCAGTCCCTGGGTGGATTCAGTTGATCAGTTGAGATCTGACCATGTGTGACCCATCCAACAGCCAATCAGCAGAAATAACTGTTAGGAACATTCCAATTAAGTGGTGCATCCTGGGAAGAAGGACTATTGCAACTAAGATATGTGTAATGAGGTATATTTAATATAAATAATTGATGGAGGAATCAGAATTTCAAGGAAAGTTGCTTATCACCTACATTGACCTATGACCCCACCCTACACCCTACACTTCCCAGAGTGAAATCAATACTCAAGTAGCGTGTCTTCTCATTGGTCAGCCCTGGCTTAAGGTTCATACACACGTGTGACCGAACGGCCATTTTGGGTGGCAAGGGCCATACACGTCAGGAACGCCATCCGAAACGGACATTCAAACACAAAACAGGGTACTGGACCCCGCCAGTAATACCCAGGGGAGATACCCTTGGATTAGGTCCTTACCCTGGCTTCTATTGACTGGGGGGAAAGGGTCTTGGAAGGGTTTAATTCCTGAGTTCGATCCTACACTGCAATGAGATTGTATGTTCTCCCCTTTCTTGTGTGTGTTTCCCCCACAATCCTGAACACATACTGATAGGTTGTATATGTCAAATAAATGTGCTTAGATTGTAAGCTCTTTGGGGCAGGGCCTGATGTATGGAAGATGTTGGTGCTATATAAATCCACAATAATAGTAGTAATTACATTTGTAATAAGATCAGACCTGGTGACTACTGTATGGCCTGTACCATATGAAGTAAAAAGTGTTAGTCAATGCTTGTATCTGCAAATCCCTTTGGAGAGCGTCACTGTCTAGAATTGTAGAATCCCATTGGGAGAGTCACTACTGCCCTATGAATGTGTAAGATCTCATTGTGAGAGAGTCCTACTGCCTTGAATGTTTAGAAAGCGCATTGGGAGAGAGTCACTTGCCTATGAATGTGTAGATCCCATTAAAAGAGTCACTGCCTATGAATGTGTAGATCCCATTAGAAGAGATCCACTGCTATGACTGTGTAGATCTCATTGGAGAGAGTCACTGCCTGATGTTGTAGATATCGATGTGAGAGAGTCCCTACCTATGAAGTGAGATCCGATTGAGAAGAGTCACGCCTAGGAATGTATATAGCTCATTGAGAGAGTCACTGCCTATGAATGTGTAGATCTCATTGGAGAGATTCACTGCCTATGAATGTGTAGATCCCATTAGAGAGAGTCACCCGTATAATGTGTAGATCTCATTGGGGAGGTCACTATGCCTATGAATGTGTAGATCCCATTGAGAGAGTCACTGCCATGAATGTGTAGATCTCATTGGAGAGAGTCACTGCCTATGATGTGTAGATCCCATTAGGAGAAGTCACGCCTATGAATGTGTAGATCCATTGGAGAGAGTCCACTGCCTATGATTTGTAGAATCGCTTGGAAGAGTCACTACTGCCTATGATGTGTAGATCCCATTAGAGAGAGTCCCGCGTATGATGTAGATCTCATTGGAGAGTCACTGCCTATGAATGTGTAGATCTCATTGAGAGAGTCACTGCCTATGAATTGTAGATCGTCATTGGAGAGAGGTCACTGCCTATGAATGTGTAGATCCATTGGAGAGTCACTGCCTATGAATGTGGAGAAATCCATTAGAGAGAGTCACTGCCTATGAATGTGTAGATCTCATTGGAGAGAGTCACTGCCTATGAAGTGTAGATCCCATTAGAGAGAGTCACTGCCTATGAATGTGTAGATCGCATTGGAGAGAGTCACTGCCTATGAATGTGTAGATCGCATTGGAGAGAGTCACTGCCTATGAATGTGTAGATCTCATGGGAGAGAGTCACTGCCTATGAATGTGTAGATCTCATTGGAGAGAGTCACTGCCTATGAATGTGTAGATCCCATTAGAGAGAAGTCACCGCGTATGAATGTGTAGATCCATTAGAGAGAGTCACTGCCTATGAATGTGTAGATCCCATTAGAGAGATTCACTGCCTATGAAGTGTAGATCCTCATATAGAGAGTCACTGCCTATGAATGTGTAGATCCATAGAGAAGTCCCACGCTAGAATGTGTAGATCTCATGATGAGAGAGTCCACTGCCTATGAATGTGTAGATCCCATTGAGAGGTCACTGCCTATGAAATGTGTAGATCCCATTAGAGAGAGTCCCGCGTATGAATGTGTAGATCTCATTGGAGAGAGTCACTACTGCCTATGAATGTGTAGTCCCATTAGAGAGAGAGTCCACGCCTATGAATGTGTAGATTCATTCATTGGAGAGAGTCCACTGCCTATGATGTGTAAGATCCCATTAGAGAGAGTCACTGCCTATGAATGTGTATATCCATTGGAGAGAGTCACTGCCTATGAATTGGTAGATCCATTGGAGAGAGTTGATTCAACTGATGAATGTGTAGATCTCCATTAAGAGAGTCACCCGTATGAATGTGTAGATCTCATTGGAGAGAGTCACTGCCTATGAATGTGTAGATCCCATTAGAGAGAGTCACCTGCCTATGAATGTGTAATCGCATTGGAGAGAGTCCCACTGCCTATGAATGTGTAGATCGCATTGGAGAGAGTCACTGCCTATAGAATGTGTAATCGCATTTGAGAGAGTCACTGCCTATGAATGTGTGAGTCTCATTGGAGAGAGTCCTGCTTATGAATGTGTATATCCCATTAGAGAAGTCACTGCCTATGAAATGTGTAGATCGCATTGGAGAGAGGTCCACTGCCTATGAATGTGTAGATCGCATTGGAGAGAGAGTCACTGCCTATGAATGTGTAGATCGCATTGGAGAGAGTCACTGCCATGAATGTTGTATATCTCATTGGAGAGAGTCACTGCCTATGAATGTGTAGATCCCATTAGAAGATCACCGCAGTATTATTTGAGATCCATTGGAGAGAGTCACTGCTATGATGTGTATATCCCCATAGAGGAGAGTCACTGCCGTGATGTGTAAATCCCATTGGAGGTTCACTGCACTGAGAGATCCCCGTATGAATGTGTATCCATTGGAGATAGTCACTGCCATGAATGTGTAGATCGCATGGGGCATTCATGATGAATGTGTAATCCATTAGAGAGAGTCACTGCCTATGATGTTTAGATCTCATTGGAGAGAGCACTGCCTATGAATGTGTAAGAATCCCCATTAGATGAGAGTAACCCACGTAAATGAATGTGTAGATCCCATTAGAGAGAGTCCACTGCCTATGAATGTGTAGATCTCCAGAGAGAGTCACCGCTATGAATGTGTAGATCTCTTGGAGAAGAGTCACAGCTCAACTGCCTATGAATGGTGTAGATCATTGGAGGGTCACTTAGCTAGAATGTGTAGATCCATTGGAGAGAGTACGCCTATGAATGTGTACGATCTCATTGGAGAGAGCACCTGCCTATGAATGTTAGATCCCAATTGGGAGAAGTCCACTATTGCCCTCATGATGTGTGATCCCATTGGAGATAGTCACACTCCTATGAATGTGTAGATCTCATTGGAGAGAGTCACTGCCTTGAATGTGTAGATCCTCAATTGGAGAGAGTCACTGCCTATGAATGTGTAGATCACATTGGAGAGAGTCACCGCGTATAATGTGTAGATCTCATTGAGAGAGAGTCACTTGGCCTATGAATGTGTAGATCCCATTAAGAGAGTCACGCGTATGAATGTGTAGATCTCATTTGGAGAGAGTCATTGCCTATAAATGTGTAGATCCCATTGGAGGTCACTGCCTATGAATGTGTAGATTCCATTGGAGAGGGTCACTGCCCATAATGTGTAGATCTCATTGGAGAGAGTCACTGGCTATATGTGTAGATCTAGTTGGAGAGAGTCACTCCTATGAATGATAGATCTCTGGAAGAGCACTTGCCTATGATGTATAGATCCATTGGAGAGAGTCACTGCCTATGATGTTAGTATCTCATTGGAGAGAGTCACTGCCTATGAATGTTGTAGTATCCCATTGGGAGAGAGTCCTGCCTATGATGTGTAAGACTCCATTGGAGAGAGTCACTGCCTTTGAATGTGTAGATCTCATTGGAGAGAGTCACTGCCTATGAATGTGTAGATCTCATTTAGAGAGAGTCACCCGCCTATGAATGTGTAGATCATCATTGGAGAGAGTCACCGCCTATGAATGTGTAGATCTCATTGGAGAGAGTCATGCCTATGAATGTGTAGATTCTCATTGAGAGAGTCACTGCCTATGAATGTGTAGATCTCATTGGAGAGAGTCACTGCCTATGAATGTGTTAGATCTCATTGAGAGAGTCCTATGAATGTGTAGATCTCATTGGAGAGAGTCACTGCCTATGAATGTTAGTCCCATTGGAGAGAGTCACCGCCTATGAATGTGTAATTCATTGGAGAGAGTCATCCGCCTAAAGATGTGTAGATCCCATTGGGAGAGAGTCACCGCCTATGAATGTGTAGATCCCATTGGGAGAGAGTCACTGCTGTGAATGTTGTGATCTCATTGGAGAAGTCCACTTCCTATGAATGTTTAGATCTCATTGGAGAGAGTCACTGCCTATGAATGTGTAGATCACATTGGAGAGAGTAACCCCTATGTAATGTGTAGATCCACATGGAGAGAGTCCACCGCGTATGAATGTGTAGATCTCATTGGAGAGAGTCACTGCCTGCCCATGAATTTGTAGATCGCATTGGAGAGAGTCTCACCTATGAATGTGTAGTATCGCATTGGAGAGAGTCACTGCTATGAATGTGTAGATCGCATTGGAGAGAGTAACTGCCTATGATGGTGTAGATCTCATTGGAGAGAGTCACTGCCTATGAATGTGTGTACCCAGAATCTCATTGAGAGAGCTCATTGGAGAGAGTACACTGCCTATGAAATGTGTAATCTCATTGGGAGAGTCACTGCCTTGATGTGTAGATCTCATAGGAGAGTCACTCCTATGAATGTGTAGATCTCATTGGCGAGAGTCACTGCCTATGAAATGTGTAGATCTCATGGAGAGAGTCACTGCCTATGAATGTGTTAGATCTCATTCATGGAGAGAGTCACTGCATGAATGTAGATCTCATAGGAGAGAGTCACTGCTATGAATGTGTAGATCTCATTGAGAGAGTCCACTGCCATGAATGTGTAGATCTTCATTGGAGAGGGTCACTGCCTATGAATGTAAGATCTCATTGGAGGAGTCACCTATGAATGTGTAGATCTCATTGGAGAGAGTCACTGCCTATGAATGTGTAGATCTCATTGGAGAGAGTCACTGCCTATGAATGTGTAGATCTCATTGGAGAGAGTCACTGCCTATGAATGTGTAGATCTCATGGGAGAGAGCTCATTGGAGAGAGTCACTGCCTATGAATGTGTAGATCTCATTGGAGAGAGTCACTGCCTATGAATGTGTAGATCCCATAGGAGAGAGTCACTGCCTATGAATGTGTAGATCTCATTGGAGAAGTCACTACTGCCTATGAATGTGTAGATCCCATTGGAGAGATTCACGCCTATGAATGTGTAGATCCATTAGAGAGAGTCACCGCGTATGACAGTGTGATCTCATTGGAGTAGAGTCCCACCGCCTATGAATGTGTAGATCCCATTGGAAGAGAGTCACCGCCTAGTGAATGTGTAGATCTCATGGAGAGAGTCACTGCCTATGAATGTGTAGATCTCATTGGAGAGAGTCACCGCTTATGAATGTGTAGATCTCATTGGAGAGAGTCACCGCCTATGAAGTGTATGATCACATTGAGAGGTCAACCGCTTATGAATGTGTAGATCTCATTGGAGAGAGTCACTGCCTATGAATGTGTAGATCCCATTGGAGAGAGTCACTGCTATGAATGTGTAGATCCATTGGAGAGTCACTGCCTATGAATGTGTAGATCACATTGGAGAGAGTCACTGCCTATCATGTGTAGATCTCATTGGAGAGAGTCACTGCCTATCAAGTGTAGATCCATTGGAGAGGTCACAGTCTATGAATGTGTGATCCCATTGGAGAGAGTCACGCGTATGAATGTTAGATCTCATTGGAGAGAGTCACCGCCTATGAATGTGTAGATCTCATTGGAGAGAGTCACTGCGTATGAATGTTAGATCTCATTGGAGAGAGTCACCCGCTATGAATGTGTAGATCATTGGGAGAGTCACCGCCTATGAATGTGTAGATCTCATTGGAGAGAGTCACTGCTATGAACTGTGTAGATCCATTGGAGAGATCACGCCTTGAATGTGTAGAATCGCATTGGAGAGAGTCACTGCCTATGAATGTGTAGATCTCATGGAGAGAGTCACTGCCTATGAATGTGTAGATCGATTGAGAGAGTCACTGCCTATGATTGATCTCATTGGAGAGAGTCACTTGCCTATGAATGTGTAGATCTCATTGGAGAGAGTCACTGCCTATGAATGGTGTAGATCATTGGAGAGAGTCACTGCATGAATGTGTATAAGATCACATTGGAGAGAGTCACTGCCTATGAATGTATAGATCTCATGGAGAGAGTCACTGCCTATGAATGTGTAGATCTCATTGGAGAGAGTCACTGCCTATGAATGTGTAGATCCATTGGAGTAGAGTCACTACCTATGAATGTGTAGATCACATTGGAGAGAGTCACTGCCTATGAATGTGTAGATCACATTGGAGAGGAGTCACTGCCTATGAATGTGTAGATCTCATTGGAGAGAGTCACTGCCTAGTGAAGTGTAGATCTCATTGGAGAGAGTCACTGCCTATGAATGTGTAGATTCCATTGAGAGAGTCACTGCCTATGAATGTGTAGATTCTCAGTGGAGAGAGTCACTGCCTATGAATGTGTAGATCTCATTGGAGAGAGTCACTGCTATGAATGTGTAGATCTCATTGGAGAGACCGCCTATGAATGTTTAGATCCATTGGGAAGAGTCACTGCCTATGAATGTGAGATCTCATTGAGAGAGTCACTCGCCTAGAATGTGTAAATCCATTGGAGAGAGTCACACTACAGCGGAATAAATAAACTAATATAAAAGTAAACCATTCCATTGTTTAGTAAAGGAAGGATAGAATTCTGGGTAGATACTAGATATATGGGATTGTGTGCATGTTACTGTCCTTTACAACCTTCTGTTTATGATCTGTAGTTTTATATTATTGTGTTTCGGAATATCAAACAACCCAAAGAGACTATTATGTGCGATGGAAATGTCCCATATTGACTCACTATATGTACACTCTGTGATAGAACTAGTTATTCAATGTAAGTAAATCATATGCGGCAGTCTATTTGTAACTTGGTCGCCGACGACTGTCAACTACTAATTAGTTCAAAATCAACCATAAGGCAATCAACCTGCCACCATAAAAAAGATGACAGATTTAATACAACGTCTCTAAAGAAATCGTGTCCAAATATGGTATTGTCTCTTATAGTATCCAGGCAGCTGCTGATAAGGCAACAGGGTCGGAGATCATAAAACAGACTGAAATAAACTCACAGGTTTCAACTAACTGTTCCCAAAAAAAATGGTACAGTGTGTTCTCTGATTTAGCGAAGACTTACCTGATGCGCACACCGGGACCCAGAATTGTAACATTCACAGTATGATGGCAAAAGCACCAAGTGAGTCTGGTCTGTACCCTGGAAACACACATTTCCTAACACACCCAAAGGTATAGGGCCATGGTAGAAAAGTGCAAAATCAGTTACTGTGACGTATATACAACCGTTTCAATTGGTTGCATGTTGGTTCCTGCTGTTACAGTCAGGGGTTTATAGAATGACAAGAACATACCTAGCTACTTATAGTCCAATAGTTAAATAGTTCAGCTTGACTTTCTAAGTAATTCCTAGCCAAAGATACATATATGTAAAGCCAGTAAAATCTTTCACTAGAGCAAGTTCTGCAGTTACTTTGACTTTTACTCTCACTACCACTGCCCTCCACAGAGAGATACAGCGTAGCTAATTGGGCCACAAAACTCTCTCTCTTCTGGATGTAGCAAACTGAGCATGTCAGAGCCACTGACCTGGGGTTAAAGAGGATTTAGAAGTGACTCAAGCATGCGGCTTCATGTGGATTAGAAATTACAAATGGCTGAATGTTTATAATCAATAGAGTTTTGGCTGTCAGGGGCGCCATCTGGGGGGGAAAGGGGGTACTCCAGTATAGGGCCCAGACTTTGAAGGGGCCCAGAGAGTGAGAGGGAAAAAAATAGTTTTTCCCCGCAACACTGCATTCCTAGACAAACAGGGCGTGTCTGCTGCATGGCCCGTGACTCAGTCAGTAGGCGGCTTTACTGCCCGTGCCACTCCGCCCCCTCCAGCCCCTCCCTGACCTTGAAGCTTTTTTGTGCTGTGATCTCCATAGAGAGCAGGAGGAAGTAACTGTAAGTTATACTGATCCCATTTCTACTTGTGAGAGTCCATGGGGGACATTGTTACCCTCTGTCTCACTGCTGTGTACAGGGACTGACAGGGACTGCTCCTGGGGGGCTGCTGGGGCCAGTACTTGCAAAGCAGTGATGGGAAACCTTGTCACTTCACATGTTCAACTACAACTCCCAACATGTCTTGATTGCATTCTGCTACCAAGGCATGCACTGTACATGGGGTAGGTAATAGGGCTACTGGGATATTACATACCCCATGAGGGAAGCATGGCAGCTCCACACCATCTCTATCCTGCCTATATCATTCTCCATCTCTGTGTCACATAGCGTATCGGCAGCTCCACACCATCTCTATCCTGCCTATATACATATCTCCATCTCTGTCACATAGCAGCATGGCAGCTCACACTGAGATGGGATATGGATAAAAGCAGGATAGAGATTGTGTCATATAGCGTATGGCAGCTCCACACTGAGATGGAGATATGGATATAGCAGGATCGAGATTGGGTTACATAGCAAGTATGGCAACTTCACACCATCTCTATACTGCTTTACCAAATTTCTATCTCTGTGTCACATTGCAGCAGTGCAGCTCCACACCATCTATTATCAGGATATAGACGGATAGAGATGGTGTGGAGGTGGCAATCTGACCAGAGATAGAAACATGGATATAGGCAGGCAAGAGTGTGGACTGCCATGCTGTGTGGCAATAGAGGCAGCCTTTTTCCAAACATGTGCACCAATGGGTATGTGTAAGGATTTGACATGGAGAATGGGGTGAATATACAATACGAATGAAATACGTTTTAAGTAACACTGATGCTGAATATAATATGGGGTCTAAAATGGGATCCAGTTCTGTGTTGGGCTTGGCTTAAAGGTATGTTTATATTTACCAGTCTGTGTGGGCTTGGCTTAAGGTATGTAATTTAACCAGGTCTGTGTGGGCTTGGCTTAAAGGTATGTTATATTTACCAGTCTGTGCCCTCTGGGCATGAGGGCATCTTAAGTGTGTGTACTGGACACGGGTAGATTTTATATTTACCAGTCTGTGTGTGCGTCGGGGGGGTGGAGCATGTCTAGTGCCCGTTAATGTAATGGGCTTAATGTCTAGTTGATATATAACACTGCAGGCAACAATGTAAAATGGGAATAATGGTCTTTAAAATGGGTGTAACCTTAACAAAGTGGGCGTGGTCTTAACAAAGTGAGCGTGGGGAAAAAATACCGCATTCAGCGCTTCTCTTCCCATGTGGCCCTGCAGGGAGAGACGGCCAGTGATCCATTTCATAGCTGATCCATGATCAGCTATTTTTAAACAGCCGATTGTGTGTATCTTTACTGTATAAACGCGATCATCAGCTGTTTAAAACCAGTAGATTGTGATGCTCTGAGGAGCGGTTGGGTTAGAGGCCAGGCCTCCAATTTATCAGAGGGGCCCGGGGCCCTGCAGTTATTCCCCTGGTGTTTATTCATATCATTGTGTGTGTGCCCTTGGCTACATTTATTATCAAGCACTTGGTTGCCTGTACTGATGGTTGGAACCCTGGAGACGGTTATTTAAACTTGTGTTTCTATTACTGAACTGTTATAGTTGCACAACACCAAGCGTTCTTTTTTACTGTGTCCTTCCTGGTCGCACCTTTAACACACCCCATTTCACGACGCAGAGGATCATGGATCTGCTGGTGATATCTCAGCTTGTGAGGTAGTACGGAAGATGGAAACAATTGCTCCTACCTTCTGGCAAATTATGGCAAATTATGGAAATATTTAAACAAAAACAAAGTAAAAAGTTTTCAGAAAGTTAGGGTGGGATTGGCTTAAAGGTCATTTCTGCACCCGAACCCCAAAACCCTTAAACGTTTGAAGTTATACCGTTCAAAGACTCATCGAAATAAAGTCATTTAGCTGTGCAAGCTCAAAAAGCTTTGCACATGCTCAGAGGACCGCTTCCTGGGTAGACACGTCATATTTCTCTTTGAAGTAAGGGAGGCAGAGTGAAAGCTGAGGTTTAACTTGCGGGATCTTGATTCAATTGGATTAATTAATTTGTTTTACAAGAAAAACGTAAACATTTAAACCTCTAACGCTATGAACTCTTTAATGACAGCCAAACAGGAGCTAGGGACAAATGCTCCTACCTCTCATACAATCATGGATTCAGGGAGGATATAGTCACTGTTGTGCCATTTTTTTAAAATTAATTAAAAATAAATGTTAAACTTGTTTAGCCCCTAGGTAGCTGCAAATAATAGGCAAACAGAAAAAAAATGCAGGTTGCATTTCATTTGCGGCAAATTCTTCCAAACTCAATCAATGGAGATCGGATTTCTGCAGCTGCTTTTAGCCAGACATTCAGGTATCAGACGTTAGCGGTTAGAAAACATGTTCATGGAAACTTAAAGAGATGGGTAACTGATCTTCACCACTGAATGGAATTAACCTGCACTCTTAATATTTAACTGGACCGAGTGTATTTGTTTTTAATTAAATAGGGCGACAATCCTGTCGGAATGATGGTGAAATTTGTGTCTAGAAGCAGATTATCCAGGTCACAGTATATCTGAATATTCATTCATCCAGGTCACGGTATATCTGGTACAATTTCATAAACATTGGTTTGACAACTACTCATCCAATAACTAAACCTTATTAAAGGGACACTCTTCCACTAACTAACCTTATTTTAGGGTCACCTCTCATCTCTCTCCCCAATAACTAACTTTATTAAAGGGGACACAAAAAAAAACACTCACCCTAATAACTAATGGGGGGGGGCCGTTGGCTTGATAGGGAGGGCAGAGTGTTAGAAAAAAGGGGGCAATAATGTTGGGGGCTTGGCTTAAGGTATGTTTATTTAACCAGTCTGTGTGGGCTTGGCTTAAAGGTATGTTATATTTACCAGTCTGTGTGGGGCCTTGGCTTAAAGGTATGTTATATTTACCAGTCCTGTTTGGCCGCTTGGCTTAAAGGTAGGTTTATTTCCAGTGCTTGCCTTTTGCACTGAAGAGTGCTCTCTATGTTGTTACTGGACACGGTAGATTTTATATTTACCATGTCTGGGTGTCGTCGGGGGGGGTGGAGCATGTCTCGTGCCCGTTAAATGTAATGGGCTTAATGTCTAGTTAGTATATAACACTGCAGGCAAAACAAGTAACATGGGAATAATGGTCTTTAAAATGGGTGTACCTTAACAAAGTGGGCGTGGTCTTAACAAAGTGAGCGTTGGGAAAAAATACCGCATTCAGCGCTTCTCTTCCCATGTGGCCCTGCAGGGAGAGACGGCCAGTGATCCATTTCATAGCTGATCCATGGATCAGCTATTTTAAAACAGCCGATTGTGTGTATCTTTACTGTAAAACGCGATCATCAGCTGTTTAAAAACCAGTAGATTGTGATGCTCTGAGGGCGGTTTGGTTAGAGGCCAGGCCCTCCAATTTATCAGAGGGGCCCGGGCCCTGCAGTTATTCCCCTGGTGTTTTATTCATATCATTGTGTGTGTGCCTTTGGCTACATTTATCAAGCACTTGGTTTGCCTGTACTGATGTTGGAACCCTGGAGACGTTTGATTTAAACTTGTGTTTTCTATTACTGAACTGTTTTAGTTGCACAACACCAACGTTCTTTTTTTTACTGTGTCCTTCCTGTGTCCGCACCTTTAACCCCCCCATTTCAACGACGCAAGAGGATCATGGATCTGCTGGTGATTCTCAGCTTGTGAGGTAGTACGGAGATGGAAACAATTGCTCCTCACCTTCTGGCAAATTATGGCAATTATGGAATATTTAAACAACAAAGTAAAAAAAGTTTTCAGAAAGTTAGGTGGGATTGGCTTAAAGGTCATTTTCTGCACCCGAACCCCAAAACCCTTAAACGTTTGAAGTTATACCGTTCAAAGACTCATCGAAATAAGTCATTTAGCTGTGCAAGCTCAAAACTCTTGCACATGCTCAGAGGACCCGCTTCCTGGGTAGCAAGTCATATTTCTCTTTGAAGTAAGGGAGGCAGAGTGAAAGCTGAGGTTTAACTGGCGGGATCTGATTTCAATTGGATTAATTATTTGTTTTACAAGAAAAACGTAAACATTTAAACCTCTAACGCTAATGAACTCTTTAATGACAGCCAACAGGAGCTAGGGACAAATGCTCTTACCTCTTCCATAATCATGTGATTCAGGGAGGATATATCCACTGTTTGTGCCATTTTTTTAAAATTAATTAAAAATAAATGTTAAACTTGTTTAGCCCCTAGGTAAGCTGCAAATAATAGGCCAACAGAAAAAAAATGCAGGTTGCATTTCATTTGCGGCAAATTCTTCCAAACTCAATCAATGGAGATCGGATTCTGCGCGCGTTTTAGCCAGACATTCAGGTATCAGACTTAGCGGTTAGAAAAATGTTCATGGAAACTTACAGAGATGGGTAACTGATCTTCACCACTGAATGGAATTAACCTGCACTCTTATATTAACTGGACCGAGTGTATTTGTTTTTAATTAAATAGGGCGCAATCCTGTCGGAATGATGGTGAAATTTGTGTCCAGAAGCAGATTAGCCTTTTAAAACAGAAAAATTTAATCCATCCAGGTCACAGATATCTGGCCTGTTTAAATTAACAGACATAAATTTAATCCATCCAGGTCACGTATATCTGTATATTCATCCTCCAGTCACGGTAATATCATCTTACTATTTCATCCATCCAGGTCCGGTATTCTGTAATATTCATCATCCAGTCATGGTATTCTGTAATATTCATCCATCAGGTCATGGTATATCTGTAATATCATCCATCCAGGTCAGGTATATCTGTATATCATTCATCCAGGTCACGGTATATCTGTAATATTCATCCATCCGGTCACGGTATATCTGTAATTCATCCATCCATTCACGGTTATCTCTGTAATATTCATTCCATCCTGGTCAGTAATATCTGTAATAATTCATTCATCCAGTCATGGTATATCTGTAATATTCATCCATCCAGGTCACGGTATATCTGTAATATTCATCCATCCAGGTCACGGTATATCTGTATATTCATCTCCAGGTCACGGTATCTCGTAATATTCATCCATCCAGGTCACGGTATATCTGTAATATTTCATCCATCCAGGTCACGGTAATATCTGTAATATTCATCCATCCAGGTCACGGTATATCTGTATTTCATCCATCAGGTCACGGTATATCTGTAATTATTCATCATACAAGGTCACGTATATTGTAATATCATCCATCGCAGGTACGTATATCTGTAATATTCATCCATCCAGGTCACGGTATATCTGTAATTCATTCATCAGGTCACGGTAATCTGTAATATATTCATCCTCCAGGTCACGGTTATCTGTAATATTCATCCATCCAGGTCACGGTATATCTGTATATTTCACCATCCAGGTCACGGTATATCTGTAATATTCATTCATCCAGGTCACGGTATATCTGTAATATCATCCATCCAGGTCACGGTATATCTGTATAATTCATCCTCCGGGTCACGGTATATCTGTAATATTCATCATCCGGTCACGGTATATCCTGTAATACTTCATCCATGGGTCACGGTATATCTGTAATATTCATTCATCAGGTCCACGGTATCTGTAAATAGTTCATCCATCGCAGGTCACGGTAATATCTGTAACCTTATTAAAGGGACACTCTCACACAATAACTAGCCTTATTAAAGGGACACTCTCACACAATAACCAGCCTTATTAAAGGGATACTCTCACACAATAACTAGTCTTATTAAAGGTATACTAACACCCAATAACTAGCCTTATTAAAGGGAAACTTTCACACAATAACTAGCATTATTAAAGGCATACTATCACACAATAACGAGTCTTATTAAAGGGAAACTCTCACACAATAACTAGCCTTATTAAAGGGAAACTCACAAAATAACTAGCCTTATTAAAGGGAAACTTTAACACAATAACTAGCCTTATTAAAGGGAAAAGCTCACCCAATAGCTAGCCTTATTAAAGGGAAACTTTCACACAATAACTAGCCTTATTAAAGGGAAACTCTCACCCAATAACTAGCATTATTAAAGGGATACTATCACACAATAACGAGCCTTATTAAAGGGAAACTTTCACACAATAACAAGCCTTATTAAAGGGAAACTCTCACACAATAATTAGCCTTATTAAAGGGAAACTCTCACACAATAACTACCCTTATTAAAGGGATACTCTCACACAATAACTAGCCTTATTAAAGGAATACTATCACCCAATAACTAGCCTTATTAAAGGGAAACTCTCACCCAATAACTAGCCTTATTAAAGGGAAACTCTCACTCAATAACTAGCCTTATTAAAGGGATACTATCACCCAATAACTAGCCTTATTAAAGGGAAACTCTCACACAATAACTAGCCTTATTAAAGGGAAACTCTCACTCAATAACTAGGCTTATTAAAGGGATACTATCACCCAATAGCGAGCCTTGTTAAAGGGAAACTCTCACACAATAACTAGCCTTATTAAAGGGAAACTCTCACACAATAACTAGCCTTATTAAATGGAAACTCTCACACAATAACTAGCCTTATTAAAGGGAAACGCTCACCCACTAACTAGCCTTATTAAAGGGAAACTCTCACCCAATAACTAGCCTTATTAAAGGGATACTATCACCAAATAACGAGCCTTATTAAAGGGAAACTCTCACACAATAACTAGCCTTATTTTAAGCCGTCTGCCTCCACACCAAGTTGGAGAATTAGTGATGAGTTAGTGATGAGAGAGAGTGAGTGAGTGAGTGAGTGAGGGCTTTGCCTTTTCAAAACGAAACCTGCTTAACTTTTGTAAGTAAGGTGCAATGAATGAGCCTGCCAAATTTAAGCCGTCTGCCTCCACGGCAAGTTGGAGAATTAGTGATGAGTTAGTGATGAGTGAGTGAGTGAGTGAGTGAGTGAGGGCTTTGCCTTTTTGAAACGAAACCTGCTTAACTTTTGTAAGTAAGGTGCAATGAATGAGCCTGCCAAATTTAAGCCGTTTGCCTCCACGGCAAGTTGGAGAATTAGTGATGAGTGAGTGAGGGCTTTTATTAGTATAGATACAATTGTACTTTCTTTTCCCACACAGCAGTGCAAAACATAAACATTTTACTTGATCAGTAACATTATTTACTATTTATATATTTAGTGTGGTATTTATTTAGTAGCAGTGTAATGTTTTTAGTTAACATATATACAAAAGAAATGGAACAGTAGAAAATACAGTATATTGAATATTATAAAGGATACAGAACATTTTTAAATATTAAAAAGTATACAGCATGTTGCTTTTAAATATAAAACACCTGGCATTATTACGCACATCCCTTTAAAAAAAAAAAAAGGCCAGTGTTGGACTTAAAGACAGAGATCCATTTCTCTGTACTGAGCTATTGTCCATTAGATTTCAGGAAATGTTTCACCACAAGATAAGACAATATTTGCTGTTGATGAATTGTAAGAACATTAAGATCTTTTGGTCAAAGAGACAAAATAAGGTTTCCAGGTTAAATGATGGGGATAGATGTGGTTCATTTTGTAGGACTCATTAGAAACCAGCTCCAAATAACCTACAAAGCAAGTCTTTATAATCCTTAGTCCTGAAGAGGTAGAGGGTTTACCTTAAACTTAAGGTGGCCATACACTATTACGATCTTAATTACGATCTAAAACCGACCGATACTTTGATAGACAGATGTACAATGTTAATAGTACTAAGATGTACCATCTATATTGTTCGACATTCAATTTGTTTTTTGATTGATGTTGAATGTCGTCTATTGTGAGGTAACATTACATTAACATTTAATTGGTACTTCAGAAAACACTACAAACTTTTCCAATCGACTTTAAAAAAAACCGACTTTCCCGATCGTAATTACGTTCGATATTACGATCTAATGTCACATGATAAGATAGGAAAATGTAAAATTTTTTGGCCAATCGATGGAATTGTCGGATTGTAAATAAAATCGGCCTAATGTATGGTCACCTTTACTATGTTCATTTAGCTTTGACGTTTTCTTCAACCCTGAACAATCCTTCGACATCCTGATGACCAGACCTTAGTCGCTGCTATTCCAGCTGTTCGTCTTGGTCATGGCCATCTTTGCTTGGGCCTTCAGGTTGCACCAGACATGGTCTGTATTCATTACTAGCCCTCCAATCACATATCAGTTTTCTTCTACTCCATTGGTCCATGGAGTAATTCTCATTCCGCTGTACCCCGTACTGGTGGATCACACACAGTGTGTACTACTCCCCCAGCCACATTTCTATATGTCCTTTAATAATCCCATAACCATTACACTTCCTGTGCGATGACCTCTTCCACCTCCTGATTCCCTGCATCACCCGGGACATCCTGTAACATTGACTCCTCATTCACTTGCTTGGCTTTCCTTCTCAATTTACCTGAAATCAAATGATATTTTATTATAGAAATTATTTAAACCACAAAGTATAAATTAAAACATTGACCCTTATTATGTGTTTATTATTATTATAAACAAGGTTGATGGCATTGTAATCTCTAGTAAACAAACAGGAAAATTCAATAAAAGTTCTTAATGTTAAAAATGGTGATAATTTTGCCCTAACCAATCAGATATTATTAAACATTTGAAAGCTTACATCTGATTGGTTGGGGCAAAATTAGCACCATTTTAATGATAAGAACTTTTATTGAATAACCCTGTATATGTTTGTTAAGGGATTATTACTATAAATATAACAGCACTGGAGGGACATCTATAAATATAACAGTAATGGAGGGACATCTATAAATATAACAGCACTGGAGGGACATCTATAAATATAACAGCACTGGAGGGACATTTATAAATATAACAGCACTGGAGGGACATCTATAAATATAACAGCAATGGAGGGACATCTATAAATATAACACGCACTGAGAGCGGACATTACATAAATATACACAAGAGCCAACTAACATGGAGGGACATCTATAAATATAACAGTAATGGAGGGACTCTATACATTACAGTAATGAGGGGACATCTATAACATTAACAGTAATGGAGGGACATCTATAAATATAACAGTAATGGAGGGACATCTATAAATATAACGCACTGGAGGTGACATCTATTAAATATAACAGCACTGGAGGGACATCAATAAATATAACAGCACTGGAGGGACATCTTAAACATAACAGCACTGGAGGGACCATCTATAAATATAACAGCACTGAGGAGACATCTATAATATAACAGCACATGAGGGACATCTATATATAACAGACTGGAGGGACAATCTATAAATATAACAGCACTGGAGGGTCATCTTAAATATAACAGCACTGGAGGGAACATATAAATATACACAGCAACTGGAGGGTCATCTATAAATATAACAGCCCACACTGGAAGGGACATCTTAAATATAACAGCACTGGAGGGATATCTATAAAGATAACAGACTGAGGGAACATCTATAAATATAACAGCAATGAGGAACATCTATAAATATACAGCACTGGAGGGACATCTATAAATATACAGCACTGGAGGACATCTTAAATCTAACAGCACGTGGAGGGACATCTAGAAATATAACAGTAATGGTAGGGACATCTAAGACATATAACAGTAATGGGAGGGCACATCTATAAAATATAACAGACACTGGAGGCAGACATCTATAAATATAACAGCACCTGGAGGGACATCTATAAATATACAGATTAAAGGAGGGACTCTATAATATAACGTAATGGAGGGACATCTATAAATATACAGCACTGGAGGCCGACATCTATAAAATATAACAGCAATCTGGAGGGAGACTCTATAAATATAACAGGGTAATGGTAGGGACATCTAAAATAACAGTAATGGAGGAACATCTAAATATAACAGAACACTGGAGGGACATCTATAATATAACAGCACTGAGGGTCATCTATAATATACAGCACTGGAGGGACATCTATAACATATAACAGCCCACTGGAGGACATCTTATAAATATAACGCAATGGAGGACATCTATAAATATAACGCAATGAGAAGGAACATCTATAAATATAACAGCACTGGAGGGACATCTATAAATAAACAGCACTGGAGGGACATCTATAATATATTGTTACACAGAATACGGTGAGGACATCTATAAATATAACAGCATGGAGGGACATCCTATAAATATAAACATAGGAGGGACATCTATAAATATAACAGCACTGGAGGGAATCTATAATATACATATGGAGGGCATCTATAAATAACAGCACTGGAAGGTGACATCTATAATATAACAGCAACTGGAGGACATCTAAATAAACAGTAATGGAGGGACATCTATAAATAAACAGCACTGGAGGGACAGCTATAAATATAACAGCACTGGAGGGACAATCTATAAATATAACATAATGGAGGGACATCTATAAATATAACAGCATGGAGGGACATCTATAAATATAACAGCACTGAGGGACATCTATAAATATAACAGTATATGGAGGGACATCTATAAATAAACGTAATGGAGGGACATTATAATATACAGCACTGGAGGGACATATATAAATATAAAAGCACTGAGGGACATCTATAAATATACAGTAATGGAGGGACATATATAAATATAACAGCAATGGAGGGACATCTATAAATATAACAGAATGGAGGACATCTATAAATATAACAGCACTGGAGGACATCCTATAAATATACAGCACTGGAGGGACATCTATAAATATAACAGTATGGAGGGACATCTATAAATATAACAGCAATGGAGGGACATCTATAAATATAACAGCAATGGAGGGACACTATAAATATAACAGCACTGGAGGGAACGTACTAATAAATATACAGCACTGGAGGGACATCTATAAATATAACACTAATGAGATGCGGACATCTATAATTAACAGCAATGGAGGGACATCATCTATAAATATAACAGCATGGAGGGACATCTATAAATATAACAGCACTGGAGGACATCTAAAATATAACAGCATGGAGGGACATAATATAAATAAACAGCATGGAGGGGTCATAAATATAACAGACTGGAAGGACATCTATAAATATAACAGCAACTGGAGGGACATCTATAAATATAACAGTAATGGAGGGACATATATAAATATAACAGAATGGAGGGACATCATAAATAAACAGCACTGAGGGACATCTAAAAATAACAGCATGGAGGGACATCATAAATATAACAGACTGGAGGGACATCTATAAATATAACAGTAAGGAGGGACATCATAAATAATAAAAGAAAACTGGAGGGACATCTATAAATATAACAGCACTGGAGGACGACATCATAAAATAACAGTAATGAGAGGGACATCTATAACTATACCAGACAGGGCGACATCTATAAATATAACAGCACTGGAGGACATCTATAAATATAACAACTGAGGCATCTCTAATACACTGGAGGCGACATCTATAAATAGAACAGCACTGGAGGACATCTATAAATATAACAGCACTGGAGGACATCTATAAATATAACAGCACGGGAGCGAACTTATAAATATAAAGCACTGGAGGGACATCTATAAATATAAACTATTAACAGCACTGGAGGGACATCATATAAATATAACAGAATGGAGGGACATCTATAAATATAACAGCACTGGAGGGACATCTATAAATATAACAGTAATGGAGGGACCATCTAAAATATAACAGTAATGGAGGGACATCTATAAATATAACAGCATGGAGGGACATCTATAAATATAACAGCACTGGAGGGACATTCAATAAATATAACAGCACTGGAGGGACATCTATAAATATACACATGAGGGACTATAAATATAACAGTAATGGAGGGACTCATAAATCATAACATAATGGAGGGCATCTAAAATAAACAGACCAGGAGGACATCTATAATATAACAGTAATGGAGGGACATCTATAAATATAACAGTAATGGAGGGACATCTATAAATATAACAGATGGAGGGACATCTATAAAAGAACAGTAAGGAGGGCATCTATAAATCTAACAGTAATGAGGGACATCATAAATATAACAGTAATGGAGGGACATCTATAAATATAACAGCATGGAGGGACATCTATAAATATAACAGCACGGGGGAATAGAAATATACAGAAGGGAGCAGGACATCATAAATATAACCGAATGGAGGGACATCTATAAATATAACAGTAATGGAGGACATCTAAAATATAACAGAATGCGAGGGACATCTATAAATATAACAAGAATGGAGGACATCTATAAATATAACAGTAATGGAGCGGGGACATCTATAAATATAACAGCAATGGAGGGACATCTATAAATATAACAGAATGGAGGGACATCTATAAATATAACAGATGGAGGGACATCTATTAAATTAACAGATGCGAGGGACATCAAAATATAACAGCAATGGAGGGACATCTATAATATAACAGTTAGGAATGAGGGACATCTATAAATATAACAGCAATGGAGGGACATCTATAAATATAACAGAATGGAGGGACATCTATAAATATAACATAATGGAGGGACATCTATAATATAACAGCACTGCGAGGACATCTATAAATATAACAAGCCACTGGAAGGGAACATCTATAAATATAAACAGCACTGGAGGGACATTCTAATATAACAGCACTGGAGGGACATCTATAAATATAACAGACTGGAGGGACATCTATAAATATAACAGTAATGGAGGGAACATCTATAAATATAACAGTAATGGAGGGACATCTATAAATATAACAGCAATGGAGGACATCTATAAATAATAACAGCACTGGAGGGGCATCTATAAATATAACAGCACTGGAGGGACATCTATAACATATCACGCACTGGAGCGCGACATCAATAAATATAAAGCACTGGGAGGACATCTATAAATATAACAGTAATGGGAGGGACATCTATAAATATAACAGCACATGGAGGGCATCTATAAATATAACAGCACTGGAGGGACATCTAAAATATAACAGCTGGAGGACATCTAAAATATAACAGCATGGAGGGACATACTAAAAATAAAGCACTGGAGGGACATTATAAATATAACACAATGGAGGGAAATCTATAAATATAACAGCAATGGAGGGACATCTATAAATATACAGCAATGGAGGGACATCTTATAAATATAACAGCAATGGAGGGACACTCTATAAATATAAACAGCACTGGAGAGGACCATCTTATAATATAACAGCAATGGAGGGACATCTATAAATATACAGCAATGGGAGGACATCATTAATATAACAGACTGGAGGGACATCCTATAAATATAACAGGACACTGGAGGGACATCTATAAATATAACAGCATGGAGGGACATCTATAAATATAACAGCATGTCGAGGGACATCTATAAATATACAGCACTGGAGGGACATCTATAAATATAACAGCACTGGAGGGACATCTATAAATTAACAGCAATGGAGGACATCTATAAATATAACAGCAATGGAGGGACATCTATAAATAAACAGCTGGAGGGACATCTATAAATATAACAGCAATGGAGGGAATCTATAAATAAACAGCAATGGAGGGGGACATCTATAAAATATAACAGCACTGGAGGGACATTTATAAATATAAACACGGGGGGACATCTATAAATAAACAGCAATGGAGGGACATCTATAAATATAACAGAATAGAGGGCAACATTCTAAAAATATAACAGCACTGGAGGGACATCTATAATATAACAGCATGGAAGGGGACATCTATAAATATACAGTAATGGAGGGACATCTATAAATATAACAGTAATGGACAGGGACATCTATAAATATAACAGTAATGGAGGGACATCTATAAATATAACAGCACTGGAGGGACCATCTATAAATATAACAGCAATGGAGGACATCTATAAATATAACAGTAATGGAGGGACATCTATAAATATAACAGTAATGGAGGGACATCTAAAATATAACAGACTGGAGGACATTATAAATAAAGCACTGGAGGACATCTATAATATAACAGCACTGGAGGACATCTATAAATATAACAGCACTGTAGCAGGGACATCTATAATATAACAGCATGGAGGGACATCTACTAAAATAACAGCAATGGGAGGAACATCTATAAATATACAGCAATGGAGGGACATCTATAAATATAACAGCACTGGAGGGACATCTATAAATATAACAGCACTGGAGGGACATCTAAAATATAACAGTAATGGAGGGACATCTATAAATATAACAGCAATGGAGGGACATCTATAAATATAACAGTAATGGAGGGACATCTATAAATATAACAGTAATGGAGGGGACATCTATAAATATACAGCATCGGAGGGACATCTATAATATAACAGATGGAGGGACATCTATAAATATAACAGCATGGAGGACATCTTAAATATAACAGTAATGGAGGACATCTATAAATATAACAGAATGGAGGGACATACTATAAAATAACAGCACATGCGAGGGAAATCTATAAATATAACAGCAATGGAGGGACATCTATAAATATAACAGCATAATGGAGGGACATCTATAAATAAACCTAGTAATCGAGGGAATCTAAATATAACAGTACTAATAACTGGAGGGACATCTATACAATATAACAGCAATGGGAGGACATCTATAAATATAACAGCACGGAGGGACATCTATAAATATAACAGTAATGAGAGGGACATCTATAAAATATAACAGTAATGGAGGGACATATAAATAGAACAGACTGGAGGGAATCTATAAATATACAGTATGAGGGACATCTATAATAAACAGCATAGGAGAGGCATACTATAAAATATAACGAATGGAGGGACATCTATAAATATAACAGCACTGGAGGGAAATCTATAAATTAACAGCACTGGAGGGACATCTATAAATATAACAGGAATGAGGGACATCTATAAATATAACAGACACTGGAGGGACATCTATAAAATAACAGCATGGAGGGACATCTCTAAATATAACAGTAATGGAGGGACATCTATAAATATAACAGCAATGGAGGAGACATCTATAAATAAACAGCATGGAGGTGACATCTCTAAATATAACAGTTAATGCGAGGACATCTATAATATGAACAGTATGGATGGGACATCTATAAATAAACAGCACTGGAGGGACATCTATAAATATAACAGTAATGGGGGACATCTATAAAATAACAGCCACTTGGAGGGACATTCTATAAATATAACAGTAATGGAGGGACATCTATAAATATAACAGCACTGGAGGGACATCTATAAATATAACAGTATGGAGGGACATATAAAATATAAAGTAATGGAGGGAGGGACATCTATATAAATATAACAGCAATGGAGGCATCTAAAATTATAACAGCAATGGAGGGACATCTATAAATAACAGATGGAGGGACATCTTATAAATATAACAGCACTGGAGGGACATCTCTAATATATAACACGTAATGGAGGGACATCTATAATATAACAGTAATGGAGGGACATCGATAAAATAACAGACTGGAGGGACATCTATAATATAACAGCAATGGAGGGACATCTATAAATATAACAGCACTGGAGGGACATCTATAAAGAACAGACATGGAGGGACATCTATAAAATATAAACAGTAATGGGGGAATCTATAAATATACAGCACTGGAGGGACATCTATAAATATAACAGCACTGAGAGGACATCTATAAATATAACATATGAGGAACTAATAACAGCACTGGAGGGCATCTATAATATAACAGTATGGAGGGACATCTAAAATAAACAGTATGAGGAGAATCTATAAATAACTGGAGGCACTATAAAGTAAACCGAATGAGGGACATCTATAAATATAACAGACACGGAGGGACATCATAATAACACCGATGGGGGACATCTATAAAATAACAGATGGAGGCGACATATTAAATAACAGAATGGAGGGACATCTATAAATATAACAGCATGGAGGGACATCCATAAATATAACAGCACATGGAGGGACATGCTATAAATATAACAGCACGGAGGGACATCTATAATATAACAGAAGGGAGGGGACATCTATAAATATAACAGTAATGGAGGGGGACATCTATAAATATAACCCAGTAATGGAGGGAGACATCTATAAATATAACAGCAATGGAGGGACAATCTATAAATATAACAGCACTGGAGGGACATCTATAAATATAACAGCAATGGGGGACATCTATAAATATAACAGATGGAGGGACATCTATAAATTATAACAGCATGGAGGAGACATCTATAAATATAACAGTAACTGGAGGACATCTATAAATAAACAGCACTGGAGGGAACATATAAATAACAGCACTGGGGGACATCTATAAATATAACAGCAATGGAGGGACATCTAATAAATTAACAGCATGGAGGGACATCTCATCTATAAATATAACAGCACTGGAGGGACATCTATAAATATACAGTAATGGAGGGACATCTATAAATATAACAGATGGAGGGAAATCTATAAATATACAGAAGGAGGGACATCTATAAATATAACAGCACTGGAGGGAATCTATAAATATACAGTATAATGGAGGGACATCTATAAATTAACAGAATGGAGGGACATCTATAAATATAACAGAATGGAGGGACATCTATAAATATAACAGAATGGAGGGACATCTCTATAAATATAACAGTAATGGAGGGACATCATAATATAGAATTTAATATAACAGACATGGAGGGACATCTATAAAATAACAGACAAGCAGATGGGACATCTATAAATATAACAGTAATGGAGGGACATCTATAAATATAACAGTCAATGGAGGGACATCTATAAATATAACAGACAATGGAGGGACATCTAAAATATAACATAAGGAGGGACATCTATAAAATATCAACAGTAATGGAGGGACATCTATAAATATAACAGCAATGGAGGGACATCTATAAAGATAACAGTAATGGGGGACATCTATAAATATAACAGCACATGGAGGGACATCTATAAATATAACAGCAATGGAGGGACATCTATAAATATAACAGCAATGGAGGGACATCTAAAATATAACAGCAATGGAGGGACATCTATAAATATAACAGCATGGAGGAGACATCTATAAATATACAGACTGGAGGGACATCTATAAATAACAGCAATGGAGGGAACATCTATAAATATAACAGAAGTGGAGGGAATCTATAAATATACAGAATGGAGGGACATTAAAATATAACAGCATGGAGGGACATCTAAAATATACAGTAATGGAGGGACATCTATAAATATAACAGATGGAGGGACATCTATAAATATAAACAGTAATGGAGGGACATCTATAAATAAACAGTACATGGAGGGACATCTATAAAATATAACAGCACTGGAGGGACATCATAAATATAACAGTAATGGAGCGGAGACATCTATAAATATAAACAGCACTGGAGGGACATCTATAAATATAACAGACTGGAGGGACATCTATAATATAACAGTAATGGAGGGACATCTATAAATAACAGAACTGGAGGGACATCTTAAATAACAGCAATGGAGGGACATCTATAAATATAACCGACATGGAGGGACATCTATAAATATAACAGACACTGGAGGGACATCATAAATATAACAGCAATGGAGGGACATCTATAAATATAACAGTAGATGGAGGGACATCTATAAATATAACAGTAATGGAGGACATCTATAAATATAACAGCACAGTGGAGGGACATCTATAAATATAACAGTAATGGAGGGAATATCTATAAATATAACAGCAATGGAGGGACATCTATAAATATAACAGTAATGGAGGAGACATCTATAAATATAACAGCATGGAGGGACATCTATAAAATAACAGCACGGAGGGACATCTATAAATTAACAGCACTGGAGGGACATCTATAAATATAACAGTAATGGAGGGACATCTTAAATAACAGAATGGAGGGCATTATAAATATAACAGCAATGGAGGGACATCTATAATATAACAGTCAATGGAGACGGGACATCTATAAATATAAACACTAATGGAGGGACATCTATAACATTAACGTAATGGAGGAGGGACATCTATAAAATATAACAGCACTGGAGGGACATCTATAAATATAACAGTAATGGAGGGACATCTATAAATTAACAGTAATGGAGGGCCATCTATAAATATAACGAATGGAGGGACATCTAAATATAACAGCCTGGAGGGACATCTAAAATATAACAGTAATGGAGGGACCATCTATAAATATAACAGACTGCGAGGGAAATCTATAAATATAACAGTAATGGAGAGGGACATCTATAAATATAACAGAATGGAGGGACATCTATAAATATAACAGTATGGAGGGACATCTATAAATATAACAGACTGGAGGGACATCTATAAATTAACAGTAATGGAGGAGACATTATAATATAACAGTAATGGAGGAGACATTTATAAATATAACAGTAATGGAGGGACATCTTAAATATAACAGCAATGGAGGGACATCTATAAAATATACAGTATGGAGGGACATCTATAAATTATAATCACCGGAGGGACATCTAAAAATACAGATGGAGGGCAAACATCTATAAATATTAACAGCACTGGAGGGACATCTATAAATATAACAGCTAATGGAGGGACATCTATAAATATAACAGTAATGGAGGGACATCATATATAAATATAACAGTAATGGAGGGACAATCTATAAATATAACAGCCCTGGAGGGACATCTATAAATATAACAGTAATGGAGGGACATCTATAAATATAACAGCATGGAGGGACATCTATAAATATAACAGTAATGAGAGGGAATCTATAAATATACAGCATGGAGGGACATCTATAAATAAACAGTAATGGAGGGACACTATACATAGCTGGGGAATCTTAATATAACAGTAACTGGAGGGACATCTATAAATAAACAGCAATGGAGGGACATAATATAAATATAACAGCACGGAGGGACATCTATAAATATAACAGACATGGAGGGACATCTATAAATATAACCGACACTGGAGGGACATCTATAAATATAACAGCACTGGAGGGACATCTAAATAATAACAGTATGGAGGGGACATCTATAAATATAACAGCACTGGAGGGACATCTAAATATAAACAGTAATGGAGGGACATCTATAAATATAACAGTCATGGAGGGAATCTATATATAACAGTAATGGAGGGACATCTATAAATATAAACAGCATGGAGGACATCTATAAATATAACAGCACTGGAGGGACAATCTATAAATATACAGTAATGGAGGGAACATCTATAAATATAACAGCTAATGGAGGGACATTATAAATATAACAAAGGAGGCATATAATAAACAGTAATGGAGGGACATCTATAAATTAACAGCACTGGAGGGAATATATAAATATAACAGTAATGGAGGGACATCTTAAATATAACAGCATGGAGGGACATCTATAAATATAACAGCAATGGAGGGACATCTATAAATATACAGCACTGGAGGACATCTATAAATATAACAGCAATGGAGGGACATCTATAAATATAACAGTAATGGAGGGACATCTATAAATATAACAGCACTGGAGGGACATTATAAATATAACAGCACTGGGGGGACATCTAAATATAACAGCACTGGAAGGGACATCTATAAATATAACAGCACTGGAGGGACATCTATAAATATAACAGCAATGGAGGGACATCTATAAATATAACAGAATGGAGGGACATCTATAATATAACAGCCGGAGGGACATCTATAAATATAACAGTAATGGAGGGACATCTATAAATTAACAGTATGGAGGGAATCTATAAACAATATAACAGCCAATGGAGGGACATCTATAAATATAACAAGTAATGGAGGGGACATCTTAAATATAACAGTCAATGGAGGGACATCTATAAATATAAACAGTAATGGAGGGACATCTATAAATATAACAGTAATGGAGGGACATCTATAAATATAACAGACACTGGGGGACATCTATAAATATAACAGCACTGGAGGGACATCTATAAACTATAACAGTAATGGAGGGACATCTATAAATATAACAGCACTGGAGGGACATCTATAAAATAAAGCACGGAGGGACATCTATAAATATAACAGGACTGGAGGACATCTATAATATAACAGCACTGGAGGGACATCTATAAATATAACAGCACTGGAGGGTCATCATAAAATAACAGCACTGGAGGGACATCTATAAATATAACAGTCATGAGGGACATCTATAAATATAACAGCACTGGAGGGACATCTATAAATTAACAGTAATGGAGGGACATCTATAAAATTATAACAGTAATGGGGGACATCTATAATATAACACGTATGGAGGGACATCTATAAAAATAAACAGTAATGGAGGGACATCTATAAAATAACAGTTAGGAGGGAACATCTATAATATAACAGATAATGGAGGGACATCTAAAATAACAGCACTGGAGGGACATATATAATATAACAGTAATGGAGGGACATATATAAATATAACAGCACTGGAGGGACATCTATAAATATAACAGTGGAGGGACATCTATAAATATAACAGCACTGGAGGGACATCTATAAATATAACAGTAATGGAGGGACATCATAAATATAAAAGCACTGGAGGGACATCTATAAATATAAAGCAATGGAGGGAATCATAAATTATAAACCACTGGAGGGACACATCTATAAAATATAACAGCACTGGAGGGACATCTATAAATATACCAGAATGGAGGGGACTATAAATATAACAGCACTGAGGGACATCTATAAAATAACAGCACTGGAGGGAATCTATAATATAACAGCACTGGAGGGACATTATAAATATAACAGGCAATGGAGGGACATCTATAAAATATAAACAGTAATGGAGGGGACATCTATAAATATAACAGCACTGGGAGGGACATCTATAAAATAAACAGTAATGGAGGGACATCGTACATTAACAAATGGAGGGACATCTATAAATATAACATCAATGGAGGGACATCTATAAATATAACAGAATGGAGGGACATCTATAAATTAACAGCACTGGAGGGAAATCTATAAATATAACAGCAATGGAGGGAACATCTATAAATAACAGTAATGGAGGACATCTATAAAAATATAACAGTAATGGAGGGACATCTATAATAAACAGTAGGAGGGAAACTATAAATATAACAGTAATGGAGGGACATCTATAAATTAACAGCATAATGGAGGGACATTCTATAAATATAAACGAATGGAGGGACCATCTATAATATAACAGAATGGAGGGACATACTTAAATATAACACGCAATGGAGGGACATCTATAAATATAACAGTAATGGAGGGACATCTATAAATATAACAGCACTGGAGGGACATCTATAAATATAACAGTAATGGAGGGACATCTATAAATATAACAGTAATGGAGGGACATCTATAAATATAACAGTAATGGAGGGACAATCTATAAATATAACAGTAATGGAGGGACATCTATAAATATAACAGAATGGAGGGACATCTATAAATATAACAGTAATGGAGGGACATCTATAAATATAACAGTAATGGAGGGACATCTATAAATATAACAGTAATGGAGGGACATCTCATAAAATAAACAGTAATGGGAGGGACATCTATAAATATAACAGCAACTGGAGGGACATCTAATAAAATATAACAGTAATGGAGGGACATCTATAAATATAACAGTAATGGAGGGACATCTAAAATATAACAGTAATGAGGGACATCTATTAAATATAACAGTAATGGAGGGAAATCTATAAATATAACAGTAAGGAGGGACATTATAAATTAACAGCAGGGGACATCTATAAATATAACAGTAATGGAGGGACATCTATAAATATAACAGCAATGGAGGGACATCTATAAATATAACAGAATGGGAGGGAAATCTATAAATATAAACAGTAATGGAGGGACATCTATAAATATAACAGCACTGGAGGGAAATCTATAAATATAACAGTAAGGAGGACATCTATAAAATATAACAGAAGGAGGGACATCTATAAATATAACAGTCAATGGAGGGACATCTATAAAATAAACAGCAATGGAGGGACATCTATAAATATAACAGTAATGGAGGGACATCCTATAAAATATAACAGTAATGGGGAACATCTATAAATATAACAGCACTGGAGGACATCTATAAATATAACAGCAATGGAGGGACATTAACATATAAACAGCCATGGAGGGACATCTATACATATAAACAGCATGGAGGGACATCTCTATAAATATAACAGATGGAGGGACATCTATAAATATAAACAGCATGGAGGGGACATCTATAAATATAAACAGTAATGGAGGGGACATCTATAATATAACAGCACTGGAGGGACATCTATAAATAAACAGACTGGAGGGACATTATAATTAACATAATGGAGGGACATCTATAAATATAACAGCAATGGAGGGACATCTATAAAATAACGCACTGGAGGGACATCTTAAATATAAAAGTAATGGGAGGGAATCATAAATTAACAGCAATGGAGGGACATCTATAAATATAACAGTAATGGAGGGACATCTATAAATATAACAGTAATGGAGGGACATCTATAAATATAACAGCACTGGAGGGACATCTATAAATATAACAGCAATGGAGGGACATCTATAAATATAACAGCACTGGAGGGACATCTATAAATATAAGCACTGGAGGGACATCTATAAATATAACAGCACTGGAGGGAATCTATAAATATAAGAAGAATGGAGGGACATCTATAAATATAACAAGTAAGGAGGGACATCTATAAATATAACAGAATGGAGGGGACATCTATAATAAAACAGCATGGAGGGACATCTATAAATATAACAGCACTGGAGGGAATCTTAAATATAAAAGTAATGAGGAGGGACATCTATAAATATAACAGCACTGGAGGGACATCTATAAATATAACAGCACTGGAGGGATCATCTATAAATATAACAGTAATGGAGGGACATCTATAAATATAACAGCACTGGAGGGACATCTATAAATATAACAGCACTGGAGGGTCATCTATAAATATAACAGCACGGAGGGGACTCTATAAATATAACAGCACTGGAGGGACATCTATAAATAAACAGCACTGGAGGGACATCTATAAATATAACAGCACTGGAGGGACTCTATAAATATAAACAGTACTGGAGGGACATCTATAAATATAACAGCATGGAGGGACATCTATAAATATAACAGCATGGAGGGACATCTAAAATATAACAGCACTGGAGGGCATCTATAAAATAACAGTAATGGAGGGACATCTATAATATAACAGCATGGAGGGACATCTATAAATATAACAGCACTGGAGGGACATCTTATAAATATAAAACAGCACTGGAGGGACATCTATAAATATAACAGATGGAGGGACTCTATAAAAATAAACGCACTGGAGGGGACATTATAAACGCTATACAGCACTGGAGGGACTCTATAAATATAACAGTATGGAGGGACATCTATAAATATAAACAGCACTGGAGGGACATCTATATAAATATAACAGCAATGGAGGGACATCTATAAATATAACAGCACTGGAGGGATCATCTATAAATATAACAGTAATGGAGGGACATCTATAAATATAAACAGCACTGGAGGGACATCTATAAATATAACAGCACTGGGGACATCTATAAATATAAACGCACTGGAGGGACATCTATAAATATACAGTAAGGGGACATCTAATATACAGAATGGAGGAATCTAAAATAACAGCACTGGAGGGACATCTATAAATATAACAGTAATGGAGGGACATCTATACATATAACACAGCATGGAGGGACATCTATAATATAACAGCACTGGAGGAAACATCTATAAATATAACAGCACTGGAGGGACATCTATAAAATAACAGCAATGGAGGACATCTATAAATATAAAGCCATGGAGGGAATCTATAAATATAACAGCACTGGAGGAGACATCTATAAATATAACAGCAATGGAGGGACATCTATAAATATAAAACAGTAATGGAAGGGACATCTATAAATATAACAGAACGGAGGGGGACATCTATAAATATAACAGTAATGGAGGGACATCTATAAATATAACAGCATGGAGGGACATCTATAATATAACAGCACTGGAGGGACACTATTAATATAACAGTAATGGAGGGGACATCCTATAAATATCCAGTAATGGAGGGACATCTATAAATATAACAGCACTGGAGGGAACATCTAAATATAACAGCACTGGAGGGACATCTATAAATATAACAGCACGGAGGGACATCTATAAATATAACAGCATGGAGGGACATCTATAAATATAACAGCCACTGGAGGGAACATCTATAATATAACAGCACTGGAGGGACATCTATAAATATAACAGCAATGGAGGGACATCTATAAATATAACAGCAATGGAGGGACATCTATAAATATAACGTAATGGACGGGACATCTATAAATATAACAGCATGGAGGGAATCTATAAATATAACAGCACTGGAGGGACATCTTATAATATAACAGCAATTGAGGGACATCTATAAATATAACAGCCACTGGAGGGACATCTATAAATATAACAGCAATGGAGGGACATCTATTAAATAACAGCACTGGAGGGACATCTATAAATATAACAGAATGGAGGGACATCATAAATATAACAGTAATGGAGGGACATCTATAAATTAACAGCACTGGAGGGACATCTATAAATATAACAGAATGGAGGGACATCATATAAAATATAACAGCAATGGAGGGACATCATAAATATAACAGCAATGGAGGGACATCTATAAATATAACAGCAATGGAGGGACATCTATAATATAAACAGCAGGAGGGACATCTATAAATAACAGCACTGGAGGGACATCTATAAATATAACAGCACTGGAGGGACATCTATAAATATAACAGCAATGAGGGACATCTATAAATATAACAGCAATGGAGGGACATCTATAAATAAACAGCACGGAGGAAACATCATAAATATAACAGCACTGGAGGGACATCTATAAATATAACAGCACTGGAGGGACATCATAAATATAACAGCACGGAGGGACATCTATAAATATAACAGCAATGGAGGGACATCTATAAATATAACAGCACTGGAGGGACATCTAAAATATAACAGCACTGGGGGACATCTATAAATATAACAGCAATGGAGGGACATCTATAAATATAACAGCAATGGAGGGACATTATAAATAACAGCACTGGAGGACAATCTATAAATATAACAGCAATGGAGGGACATCTATAAATATAACAGCAATGGAGGGACACATCTATAAATATAACAGCATGGAGGGACATCTAAAATATAACAGCACTGGAGGGACATCTATAAAATATAACAGCAATGGAGGGACATCTATAAATATAACAGCACTGGAGGGACATCTATAATATAACAGCACTGGAGGGACATTCTATAAATATAACAGCACTGGAGGGACATCTATAAATATAACAGCATGGAGGGACATCTATAAATATAACAGCAAGGAGGGACATCTATAAATAATAACAGATGGAGGGACATCTATAAATATAACAGCACTGGAGGGACATCTATAAATATAACAGCAATGGAGGGACATCTATAAATATAACAGCAATGGAGGGACATCTATAAATATAACAGCAGGAGGGACCATCTATAAATATAACAGCACTGGAGGGACATCTATAATATAACAGCAATGGAGGGATCTATAAATATAACAGCAATGGAGGGGACATCTATAATATAACAGCATGGGGGAAATCTATAAAATATAACAGCACTGGAGGGACATCTTAAAATATAACAGCACTGGAGGGACATCTATAATTATATAACAGCAATGAGGGGACACCATCTATAAATATAACAAGCACTGGAGGGACATCTATAAAATAAACAGTAATGGAGGGACATCTATAAATATAACAGTAATGGAGGGACACTAAATATAACAGTAATGGAGGGACATCTATAAATATAACAGCAAATGGAGGGACATCTAAAATATAACAGAATGGAGGGACATCTATAAATATAACAGCAATGGAGGGACATCTATAAATATAACAGCTAAATGGAGGGACATCTATAAATATAACAGCACTGGGGAGGGACATTATAATATAACAGCACTGGAGGGACATCTATAAATATAAACAGTAAGGAGGGACATCATAAAATATAACAGCAATGGAGGGGAACATCTATAATATAACAGACATGGAGGGACATCTATAAATATAACAGCAATGGAGGGACATCTATAAAATATAACAGAATGGAGGGACTCTATAAATATAACAGCACGGAGGGACATCTATAAATATAACAGATGGAGGGACATCTATAATATAACAGCACTGGAGGGACATCTATAAATATAAACAGTAATGGAGGGACATCTATAAATATACACCTAATGGGGGACAATCTATAAATATAACAGTACTGGAGGGACATCTATAAATATAACAGTAATGGAGGGACATCTATAAATATAACAGTAATGGAGGGACATTATAAAATATAACAGTAATGGAGGGACATCTATAAATATAAACAGCATGGAGGGACATCTATAAATAACAGCACTGGAGGGACATCTATAAATATACAGAATGGGGAATAATAAATAACAGAAGAGGGACATCTTAAAATATAACAGATGGAGGGACATCTATAAATATAACAGCATGGAAGGGACATCTATATAAATATAACAGTAATGGAGGGACATCTATAAATATAACAGCAATGGAGGACATCTATAAATATAACGGCAATGGAGGGACATCTATAAATATAACAGCACATGGGGGACATCTATAAATATAACAGCACATGGAGGGACATATATAAATAAACAGCAATGGGGGACATCTATAAATATTAACATGCAATGAGGGACGGGACATCTATAAATATAACAGCATGGAGGGACATCTATAAATATAACAGTAAGGGAGGGACATCTATAAATATAACAGCACTGGAGGGACATCTATAAATATAACAGCAATGGAGGGACCATCTATAATATAACAGCAATGGAGGGACATCTATAAATATAACAGCCAATGGAGGACATTATAAATATAACAGCACTGGAGGGACATCTATAAATATAACAGCCACTGGAGGGACATCTATAAATATAAACAGCACTGGAGGGACATCTATAAATACAGCATAGAAATCAAATATAACAGCACTGGAGGGACATCTATAAATCAACAGCAATGGAGGGCACATCTAAAATATAACAGCATGGAGGGACATCATAAATTATTAACAGATGGAGGAATCTATAATATAACAGCAATGGAGGGGACATCTATAAATATAACACGCAATGGAGGGACATCTATAAAATAACAGCACTGGCAGGGAACATCTATAAATATAACAGCACTGGGAGGGACATCTATAAAATAAACAGCACTGGAGGGACATCTATAAATATAACAGCACTGGAGGGGACATCTATAAAAATAAACAGCACTGGAGGGACATTATAATTATAACAGCACGGAGGGACATTTATAAATATAACAGCAATGGAGGGAACATCTCTAATATAACAGCAATGGAGGGACATTATAAATATAACAGCACTGGAGGGACATTATAAATAACAGCACTGGAGGGACATCTATAATAAACAGCACTGGAGGGACATCTATAAATATAAAGCACTGGAGGGAAAATTATAAATATAACAGCACTGGAGGGGACATCTATAAATATAACAGTAATGGAGGGACATCTATAAATAAACAGCACTGAGGGACATTATAATATAACAGCACTGGAGGGGACCATTTATAAATATAACAGCACTGGAGGGACATATATAAATATAACAGCAATGGAGGGACATCAGATAAAATAACAGCACTGGAGGGACATCTAAAATATAACAGCACTGGAGGGACATTATAAATATAACAGCACTGGAGGGACATCTATAATATAACAGCACTGGAGGGACATCTATAAATATAACAGCACTGGAGGGACATTTGAAATATAACAGCACTGGAGGGACATTATATAACTATAAACAGCAACTGGCGGGACATCTATAAATAAAAAGCACTGGAGGGACATCATAAATATAAACAGCACTGGAGGGACATTATAAATATAACAGCACTGGAGGGACATCTAAATATAACAGCACTGGAGGAAATCTATAAATATAACAGCAACTGGAGGGACATCTATAAATATAACAGAACTGGAAGGGACATCAAAATATAACAGCATGGAGGGACATCTATAAATATAAACAGCCTGGAGGGACATCTAAAAATATAACAGAATGGGAGGGACATTTATAAAGATAAAAAGCACGGAGGGACATCTATAAAATATAACAGCACGAGGGAGGGAAATTATAAATAGAAACAGCAATGGAGGGACATCTATAACTATAACAGCACTGGAGGGACATCTTATAAATATAACAGCACTGGAGGGACATCTATAAATATAACAGCACTGGAGGGACATCTATAAATATAACAGCACTGGAGGGACATCTATAAATATAACAGCAATGGAGGGACATCTATAAATATAACAGCACTGGAGGGACATCTATAAATATAACAGTAATGGAGGGACATCTATAAATATAAAAGCACTGGAGGGACATCTATAAATATAACAGCACTGGAGGGACATCAATTATCAAATGATAACAGCACTGGAGGGACATCTATAAATATAACAGCACTGGGGACATCTATAAATATACAGCACTGAGGGACATCTATAAATTATAACAGATGAGAGGGACAATCTATAAATATAACAGACACTGGAGGGTCATCTTAAATATCACAGCACTGGAGGGACATATAAATATAACAGCACTGGAGGGTCATCTATAAATATAACAGCACTGGAGGTGACAGCTTAAATATAAACAGCACTGGAGGGAAATCTATAAAATAACAGCACTGGAGGGACATCTATAAATATAACAGCAATGGAGGAACACTTAAATATACAGCATGGAGGGACATCTTTAACATATACAGCACTGGAGCGGACATCTTAAATTAACCGGGAGGGACTCAAATATAACAGTAATGGGGGACATCTAAAATATAACAGTAATGGCGAGGACATCTATAAAGTATAACAGACACTGGAGGGACATCTATAAATATAACAGCACTGGAGGGACATCTATAAATATCACAGAATTAAAGGAGGGACATCTATAATATAACGTAATGGAGCCGGACATCTATACATATACAGCACTGGAGGGACATCTATTAAAATATAACGCAATCTGGAGGGACATCTATAAATATAACAGTACAGTGGAGGGACATCTAAAATTAACAGTAATGGAGGAGACATCTAAAATAACAGCACTGGAGGGACATCTATAAATATAACAGACACTGGAGCCGGTGACATCTATACATCATACAGCCCACTGAGGGACATCTATAAATTAACAGCCCACTGGAGGGACATCATAAATAAACAGCATGAGGACATCTATAAATATAACGCAATGAGAAGGAACATCTATAAATATAACAGACATGAGGGACATCTATAAATAAACAGCACTGGAGGGACATTATAAATAATTTTTACAGCAACTGGGTGAGGACATCTATAAATATAACAGTATGGAGGGACATCTATAAATTATAAACAGTAAGGGAGGGAACATCTATAAATATAACAGCACTGGAGGGAATCTATAATATAACAGTAAGGGAGGGACATCTATAAATAACATCACTGGAGGGACATCTATAATATAACACACTGGAGGATCATTAAATAGAACAGTAATGGGAGGGACATCTATAAATAAACAGCACTGGAGGGACAGCTATAAATATAACAGCACTGGAGGGACAATCTATAAATATAACATCAATGGAGGGACATCTATAAATATAACAGCATGGAGGGACATTCTATAAATATAACAGCACTGGAGGGACATCTATAAATATAACATAATGGAGGGACATCTATAATAAACAGTATGGAGGGACATTATAATATACAGCACTGGAGGGACATATATAAATATAAAAAAGACTGAAGGGACATCTATAAATATACAGAATGGAGGGACATTATAAATATAACAGCAATGGAGGGACATCTATAAATTAACAGCAATGGAGGAACATCTATAAATATAACAGCACTGGAGGGACATCCTATAAATATCACAGCACTGGAGGGACATCTATAAATATAACAGATGGAGGGACATCTTAAATATAACAGCAACTGGAGGGACATCTATAAATATAACAGTAATGGAGGGACACTATAAATATAACAGCACTGGAGGAACGTACTATAAATATACAGACTGGAGGGACATCTATAAATATAACCGATGAGAGGGACATCTATAATTTAACAGAAATGGAGGGACTCATCTATAATATAACAGCATGGAGGCGACATCATAAAATATAACAGCACTGGAGGGACATCTAAAATATAACAGCACTGGAGGGACATTATAAATAAACAGACATGGAGGGTCTATATAATATAACAGTAATGGAAGGACATCTATAAATAAACAGCACTGGAGGGACATCTATAAATATAACAGATGGAGGACATTATAAATATAACAGCAATGGAGGGACATCATATAAATAAACAGCACTGAGGGACATCTAAAAATAACAGCATGGAGGGACATCTATAAATATAACAGATGGAGGACATCTATAAATATAACAGTAATGGAGGGACATCATAAATAAAAGAGTATAACTGGAGGGACATCTATAAATATAACAGCACGGAGGACCGACATCATAAAGATAACAGTAATGAGAGGGACATCTATTAACTATACAGACAGGGGCGACATCTATAAATAAACAGCATGGAGGGACATCTATAAATATAACACACTAGGATCTAATACACTGGAGGCGACATCTATAAATAAACAGCACTGGAGGGACATCTATAAATATAACAGCACTGGAGGAACATCTATAAATATAACAGCACGGGAGGAACGTTATAAATATAAGCACTGGAGGGACATATAACTATAAATATAACAGCACTGGAGGGACATCATATAAATATAACAGACACTGGAGGGACATCTATAAATATAACAGCACTGGAGGCGACATCTATAAATATAACGAATGGAGGGACATCTAAAATATAACAGTAACTGGAGGGACATCTATAAATATAACAGCACTGGAGGACATCTATAAATATAACAGCACTGGAGGGACATCATAAATATAACAGCACTGGAGGGACATCTATAATATAACAGCACTGAGGGCTATAAATATAACATAATGGAGGGACATCTATAAATCATAACAAATGGAGGGACATCTAAAATAAACAGAAAGGGAGGACATCTATAAATAACAGTAATGGAGGGACAACTATAAATATAACAGTAATGGAAGGGACATCTATAAATATAACAGAATGGAGGGACATCTATAAAATAACATAAGGAGGGGCATCTATAAATTAACAGTAATGAGGGACATCATAAATATAACAGTAATGGAGGAGACATCTATAAATATAACAGTCACTGAGAGGGACATCTATAAATATAACAGCACGTAATATAGAAGGAGGGACATCATAAATATAACCGAATGGAGGGACATCTATAAATATTAACAGTAATGGAGGACATCTAAAATATAACAGCAATGGAGGGACATCTATAAATATAACAAGTAATGGAGGACATCTATAAATATAACAGTAATGGAGCGGGGACATCTATAAATATAACAGCATGGAGGGACATCTATAAATATAACAGTAATGGAGGGACATCTATAAATATAACAGTAATGGAGGGACATCTATTAAATTAACAGTAATGGAGGGACATCAAAATATAACAGCAATGGAGGGACATCTATAAATAACAGTATGGAATGGAGGGACATCTTAAATATAACAGCAATGGAGGGACATCTATAAATATAACAGTAATGGAGGGACATCATAAATATAACATAATGGAGGGACATCTATAAATATAACAGCACTGGAGGACATCTATAAATATAACAGCACTGGAGGGACACTATAAATATAACAGCACTGGAGGGACATTTAATATAACAGCACTGAGGGACATCTATAAATATAACAGTACTGGAGGGACATCTATAAATATACAGTAATGGAGGGACATCTATAAATATAACAGTAATGGAGAGGACATCTATAAATATAACAGCAATGGAGGGACATCTATAAATAATAACAGCACTGGAGGGCGTCATCATCCATAAATTATAACAGCACTGGAGGAGACATCTATAATATCACGCACTGGAGGGACATCAATAAATATAACAAGCACTGGAGGACATCTATAAATATAACAGTAATGGAGGGACATCTATAAATATAACAGCACTGGAGGGTCATCTATAAATATAACAGCACTGGACGGGGACATCTAAAATATAACAGCCTGGAGGACATCTAAAATATAACAGCACTGGAGGGACATACTAAAAATAAAGCATGGAGGACATTATAAATATAACATCAATGGAGGGACATCTATAAATATAACAGCAATGGAGGGACATCTATAAATATACAGCAATGGAGGGACAATCTATATAAATATAACAGCAATGGAGGGACCTATAAAATAACAGCACTGGAGAGGACATCTTATAATATAACAGCAATGGAGGGACATCTATAAATATACAGCAATGGGAGGACATCATAAATAACAGCAACTGGAGGGACATCTATAAATATAACAGACACTGGAGGGACATCTATAAATATAACAGCACTGGAGGGACATCTATAAATATAACAGCAATTGAGGGACATCTATAAATATAACAGCACTGGAGGGACATCTATAAATATAACAGCACTGGAGGGACATCTATAAATATAACAGCAATGGAGGGACATCTATAAATATAACAGCAATGGAGGGACATCTATAAATAAACAGGCTGGAGGGACATCTATAAATATAAACAGCAATGGAGGGGACATCTATAAATATAACAGCCAATGGAGGGACATCTATAAATATAACAGCATGGAGGGACATTATAAATATAAAACCACTGGAGGGACATCTATAAATAAACAGCAATGGAGGGACATCTATAAATATAACAGCAATAGAGGGCCAAACATCTCTAAAATATAACAGCACTGGAGGGACATCTATAATATAACAGCATGGAAGGGACATCTATAAATATAACAGTAATGGAGGGACATCTATAAATATAACAGTAATGGAGGAACATCTATAAATATAACAGTAATGGAGGGACATCTATAAATATAACAGCACTGGAGGGACATCTATAAATATAACAGCAATGGAGGGACATCTATAAATATAACAGTAATGGAGGGACATCTATAAATATAACAGTAATGGAAGGGACATCTATAAATATAACAGCACTGGAGGGACATCTATAAATATACAGACACTGGAGGACTCTATAAATATAACAGCACTGGAGGACACTATAAATATAACAGATGGGGGACATCTATAAATATAACAGCACTGGAGGGACATCTTAAATATAACAGAATGAGGAGGACATCTATAAATATACAGCAATGGAGGGACATCTATAAATATAACAGCACTGGAGGACATCTATAAATATAACAGCACTGGAGGGACATATCATAAATATAACAGTAATGGAGGCGACATCTATAAATATAACAGTAATGGAGGACATCTATAAATATAACAGTAATGGAGGGACATCTATAAATATAACAGTAATGGAGGGACATCTATAAATATACAGCATCGGAGGGAATCTATAATATAACAGAATGGAGGGACATCTATAAATATAAACAGCATGGAGTGACATCTATAAATATAACAGAATGGAGGGACATCTATAAATATAACAGAATGGAGGGACGCTATAAAATAACAGCATACATGCGAGGGAAATCTATAAATATAACAGCAATGGAGGGACATCTATAAATATAACAGTAGGAGGGACATCTATAAAAAACAGATCGAGGAATCTAAAATATAACAGATAATACGGAGGGACATCTATAAATATAACAGCAATGGGAGGACATCTATAAATATAACAGCACGGGAGGGACATCTATAAATATAACAGTAATGGAGGGACATCTATAAAATATAACAGTAATGGAGGGACATTATAATAGTAACAGATGGGGGAATCTATAAATATACATACTGAGGGACATCTATAATAAACAGCATAGGAGAGGCATCTATAATAATATAACAGTAATGGAGGGACATCTATAAATATAACAGCACTGGAGGGAAATCTATAAATCTAACAGCACTGGAGGGACATCTATAAATATAACAGGTAATGCAGGGACATCTATAAATATAACAGACTGGAGGGACATCTATAAAATAACAGCACTGGAGGGAATCTTAAATATAACAGTAATGGAGGGACATCTATAAATATAACAGCAATGGAGGGACATCTATAAATAAACAGCACTGGAGGGACATCTATAAATATAACATAAGCGAGGACATCTATAATATAACAGAATGGAGGGACATCTATAAATAAACAGCACTGGAGGGACATCTATAAATATAACAGTAATGGACGGGACATCTATGAAAATAACAGCCACTGGAGGGACATCTATAAATATAACAGTAATGGAGGGACATCTAAAATATAACAGCACTGGAGGGACATCTATAAATATAACAGTATGGAGGGACATATAAAATATAAAGAACTGGGAGGGACACTTATAAATATAACAGCAATGGAGGACATCTAGAAATTATAAACAGCAATGGAGGGACATCTATAATATAACAGATGGAGGGACATCTATAAATATAACAGCACTGGAGGGACATCTCTAAATATAACACGTAATGGAGGGACATCTATAATATAACAGCTGGAGGGACATCATAAAATAACAGCCACTGGAGGGACATCTATAATATAACAGCAATGGAGGGACATCTAAAATATAACAGCACTGGAGGGACATCTATAAAATACAGACAATGGAGGGACATTATAAAATATAACAGTAATGGGGGACATCATAAATATACAGCATGGAGGGACATCTATAAATATAACAGCATGGAGGACATCTATCAAATATAACAGTAATGGAGGACATCTAAAATAAACAGCACTGGAGGGACATCTATAATATAACAGAATGGAGGGACATCTAAAATAACAGAATGGGAGAATCTATAAATATAACATGAGGGCATCTATAAATATAACCGAATGAGGGACATCTATAAATATAACAGCACGGAGGGACATCTATAAAATACCGAATGGGGGACATCTATAAAATAACAGTAATGGAGGGACATATATAAAAATATAAACAGAATGGAGGGACATCTATAAATATAACAGCACTGGAGGGACATCCATAAATATAACAGCACTGGAGGGACATGCTATAAATATAACAGCAGGAGGGACATCTATAATATAACAGAAGGAGGGGCATCTATAAATATAACAGAATAGGGGGACATCTATAAATATACAGAATGGAGGGACATCTATAAATATAACAGCAATGGAGGGACAATCTATAAATATAACAGCACTGGAGGGACATCTATAAATATAACAGCAATGGGGAGACATCTATAAATATAACAGCATGGAGGGACATCTATAAATTATAACAGATGGAGGAGACATCTATAAATATAACAGTAATGGAGGACATCTATAAATAAACAGTGGAGGGACACTATATAAAATAACAGCACTGGAGGGACATCTATAAATAAACAGCATGGGGGACACAATAAATTAACAGCACTGGAGGGACATCATCTATAAATATAACAGCATGGAGGGAATCTATAAATATAACGTAATGGAGGGACATCTATAAATATAACAGATGGAGGGAAATCTATAAATATACCAGCAAGGAGGGACATCTATAAATATAACAGCCTGGAGGGACATCTATAAATATAACAGTAATGGAGGGACATCTATAAATATTAACAGTAATGGAGGGACATCTATAAATATAACAGTAATGGAGGGACATCTATAAATATAACAGATGGAGGGACATTCTATAAATATAACAGTAATGGAGGGACATCTATAATATCAGCAAGGAGGGACATCTAATATAACAGTAATGGAGGGACATCTATAAAATAACAGACAAGCACGAGGGACATCTATAAATATAACAGTAATGGAGGGACATCTATAAATATAACAGCAATGGAGGGACATCTATAAATATAACAGACTGGAGGGACATCTATAAATATAACAGTAAGGAGGGACCATCTATAAACATATCAACAGTAATGGAGGGACATCTATAAATATAACAGCAATGGAGGGACATCTATAAATATAACAGTAATGGAGGGACATCTATAAATATAACAGCAATGGAGGGACATCTATAAATATAACAGTAATGGAGGGACATCTATAAATATAACAGCAATGGAGGGACATCTAAAATATAACAGCAATGGAGGGACATCTATAAATATAACAGCAATGGAGGAGACATCTATAAATATACAGAACTGGAGGGACATCTATAATAACAGCAATGGAGGGACATCTATAAATATAACAGCTAATGGAGGGACATCTATAAATATACAGAATGGAGGGACATCTTATAAATATAACAGCAATGGAGGGACATCTAAAATATAACAGTAATGGAGGGACATCTATAAATATAACAGTAATGGAGGGACATCTATAATATAACAGTAATGGAGGGACATCTATAAATAAACAGTACATGGAGGGACATCTATAAATATAACAGCACTGGAGGGACATCATAAAATAACAGTAATGGAGGGACATCTATAAATATAACAGCACTGGAGGGACATCTATAAATATAACAGTAATGGAGGGACATTAAATATACAGTATGGAGGGACATCTATAAATAACAGACTGGAGGGACATCTATAAATATACAGTAATGGAGGGACATCTATAAATATAACGAATGGAGGGACATCTATAAATATACAGTACATGGAGGGACATCTATAAATATAACAGTAATGGAGGGACATCTTAAATATAACAAGATGGAGGGACATCTATAAATATAACAGTAATGGAGGACATCTATAAATATAACAGCACGTGGAGGGACATCTTATAAATATAACAGTAATGGAGGGAAATCTATAAATATAACAGCATGGAGGGACATCTATAAATATAACAGTAATGGAGGAGACATCTATAAATATAACAGATGGAGGGACATCTATAAAATAACAGCAGGAGGGACATCTATAAATCTAACAGCACTGGAGGGACATCTTATAAATATAACAGTAATGGAGGGAATCTTAAATATAACAGTAATGGAGGACATATATAAATATACAGCAATGGAGGGACATCTATAATATAACAGTAATGGAGAGGGACATCTATAAATATAACATAAGAGGGACATCTATAAATTATACAGTAATGGAGGAGGGACATCTATAAATATAACAGCACGGAGGGACATCTATAAATATAACAGTCAATGGAGGGACATCTATAAATTAACAGTAATGGAGGGCCATCTATAAATATAACACGAATGAGGTGACATCTAAATATAACAGCTGGAGGGACACTAAAATATAACAGTAATGGAGGGACATCTATAAATATAACAGCACTGGAAGGGAAATCTATAAATATAACAGTAATGGAGCAGGGGACATCTATAAATATAACAGTAATGGAGGGACATCTATAAATATAACAGCTAATGGAGGGACATCTATAAATATAACAGTAAGGAGGGAATCTATAAATCTAACAGTAAGGAGACATTTAATATAACAGTATGGAGGGACATTATAAATATAACAGTAATGGAGGGACATCTTAAATATAACAGCACATGGAGGGACATCTATAAAATATACAGTAACTGGAGGGACATCTATAAATCTATAATCAGCCGGAGGGACATCTATAAAATACAGTATGGAGGGACAACATCTATAAATATAACAGCACTGGAGGGACATCTATAAATATAACAGCTAATGGAGGGACATCTATAAATATAACAGTAATGGAGGGCATCATATATAAATATAACAGTAATGGAGGGACAATCTATAAATATAACAGCCTGGAGGGACATCATAAATATAACAGTAATGGAGGGACATCTATAAATATAACAGCATGGAGGGACATCTATAAATATAACAGTATGAGAGGGACATCTATAAATATACAGCATGGAGGGACATCTATAAATAAACAGTAATGGAGGGACATCTATAACATAAACAGCGAGGGAATCTTAAATATAACAGCATGAGGGTCATCTATAATATAAACAGACAATGGAGGGACATAATATAAATATAACAGATGGAGGGACATCTATAAATATAACAGCACTGGAGGGACATCTATAAATATAAGACACTGGAGGGATCATCTATAAATATAACAGCACTGGAGGGACATCTAAATAATAACAGTAATGGAGGGGACATCTATAAATATAACAGCACTGGAGGGACATCACTAAATATAAACAGTAATGGAGGGACATCTATAATATAACAGTCATGGAGGGACATCTATAAATATAACAGTAATGGAGGGACATCATAAATTATAAACAGCATGGAGGACATCTATAAATATAACAGCACTGGAGGGACAATCTATAAATATACAGTAATGGAGGGAACATCTATAAATATAACAGCACTGGAGGGACATCTTAAATATAACAGAAGGAGGGTCATATAAATAAACAGTAATGGAGGGACATCTATAAATTAACAGCACTGGAGGGAATATATAACATATAACAGTAATGGAGGGACATCTATAAATATAACAGACATGGAGGGACATCTATAAATATAACAGCAATGGAGGGACATCTATAAATATACAGCATGGAGGGACATCTATAAATATAACAGCAATGGGAGGGACATCTATAAATATAACAGTAATGGAGGGACATCTATAAATATAACAGCACTGGAGGGACATTATAAATATAACAGCACTGGGGACATCTAAATATAACAGCACTGGAGGGACATCTATAAATATAACAGCACTGGAGGGACATCTATAAATATAACAGCAATGGAGGGACATCTATAAATATAACAGTAATGGAGGGACATCTATAATATAACAGCCGGAGGGACATCGATAAATATAACAGTAATGGAGGGACATCTATAAATATAACAAGTAATGGAGGGAATCTTATAAAATATAACAGCAATGGAGGGACATCTATAAATATAACAAGTAATGGAGGGACATCTTAAATATAACAGTAATGGAGGAGGGACATCTATAAATATAAACAGAATGGAGGGACATCTATAAAATAACAGTAATGGAGGGACATCTATAAATATAACAGCACTGGAGGGACATCTATAAATATAACAGACATGGAGGGACATCTATAACTATAACAGTAATGGAGGGACATCTATAAAATAACAGCACTGGAGGGACATCTATAAAATAAAGCACGGAGGGACATCTATAAATATAACAGAATGGAGGAATCTATAATATAACAGGCACTGGAGGGACTCTATAAATATACAGCACAGAGGGTCATCAAATCAGATGGAGGGACATCTATAAATATAACCAGTCATGGAGGGACATCTATAAATATAACGCACTGGAGGGACATCTATAAATATAACAGTAATGGAGGGACATCTATAAAATTATTAACAGTAATGGGGGACATCTATAATATAAACGTATGGAGGGACATCTATAAAAATAACAGTAATGGAGGGACATCTATAAATAAACAGTAAGGAGGGAACATCTATAATATAACAGTAATGGAGGGACATCTAAAATAACAGCACTGGAGGGACATATATAATATAACAGTAATGGAGGGACATATATTAAATATAACAGCACTGGAGGGACATCTATAAATATAACAGTAGGAGGGACATCTATAAATAAACAGCACTGGAGGGACATCTATAAATATAAACAGTGAATGGAGGGACATCATAAATATAAAAGCACTGGAGGGACATCTATAAATATAAGCAATGGAGGGAATCATAATTATAAACCACTGGAGGACACATCTATAAAATATAACAGCACTGGAGGGACATCTATAAATACCAGTATGGAGGACATAAATATAACAGCACTGAGGGCCATCTATAAAATAACAGCACTGGAGGAGAATCTAAATATAACAGCACTGGAGGGACATATATAAATATAACAGGAATGGAGGGACATCTATAAATATAAACAGTAATGGAGGGGACATCTATAAATATAACAGCACTGGGGGGACATCTATAAAATAAACAGTAATGGAGGGACATCTAATTAACAAATGGAGGGACATCTATAAATATAACACATGGAGGGACATCTATAAATATAACAGACATGGAGGGACATCTATAAATATAACAGCACTGGAGGGAATCTATAAATATAACAGCATGGAGGGACATCTATAAATAACAGTAATGGAGGGACATCTATAAAAATATAACAGTAATGGAGGGACATCTATAATATAGAACAGTAAGGAGGGAAAACTATAAATATAACAGCTAATGGAGGGACATCTATAAATTAACAGAATGGAGGGCATCTATAAATATAAACGTAATGGAGGGACCATCTATAATATAACAGTAATGGAGGGACATACTTAAATATAACACGTAATGGAGGGACATCTATAAATATAAACAGTAATGGAGGGACATCTATAATATAACAGCACGGAGGGACATCTATAAATAAACAGTAATGGAGGGACATCTATAAATATAACAGTAATGGAGGGACATCTATAAATATAACAGTAATGGAGGGACATCTATAAATATAACAGTAATGGAGGGACATCTATAAATATAACAGTAATGGAGGGACATCTATAAAATAACAGTAATGGAGGGACATCTATAAATATAACAGTAATGGAGGGACATCTATAAATATAACAGTAATGGAGGGACATCTATAAAATTAGAACAGTTAATGGGAGGGACATCTATAAATATAACAGTAATGGAGGGACATCTATAAATATAACAGTAATGGAGGACATCTATAAATATAACAGTAATGGAGGGAATCTAAAATATAACAGTATGAGGGACATCTATAAATATAACAGTAATGGAGGGACAATCTATAAATATAACAGTAAGGAGGGACATCTATAAATATAACAGCACGGGGAATCTATAAATATAACAGTAATGGAGGGACATCTATAAATATAACAGCAATGGAGGGACATCTATAAATATAACAGCAAGGGAGGGAAATCTATAAAATAAACAGTAATGGAGGGACATCTATAAATATAACAGCACTGGAGGGAAATCATATAAATATAACAGTAATGGAGGACATCTATAAATATAACAGAAAGGAGGGACATCTATAAATATAACAGTAATGGAGGGACATCTATAAAATAACAGCAATGGAGGGACATCTATAAATATAACAGTAATGGAGGGACATCCTATAAATATAACAGTAATAGGGAACATCTATAAATTAACAGCACTGGAGGGACATCTATAAAATAACAGCAATGGAGGGACATATACATATAAACAGCATGGAGGGACATCTATAATATAACAGCACTGGAGGGACATCTCTATAAATATAACAGCATGGAGGGACATTATTAAATATAAGCATGGAGGGGACATCTATAAATATAAACAGTAATGGAGGGACATCTATAATATAACAGCACTGGAGGGACATCTATAAATATAGTAACAGACTGGAGGGACATTATAATTAACATAATGGAGGGACATCTATAAATATAACAGCAATGGAGGGACATCTATAAAATAACGCACTGGAGGGACATCTTAAATATAAAAGTAATGGAGGGAATATAAATATAACAGCACTGGAGGGACATCTATAAATATAACAGTAATGGAGGGACATCTATAAATATAACAGCAATGGAGGGACATCTATAAATATAACAGCACTGGAGGGACATCTATAAATATAACAGTAAATGGAGGGACATCTATAAATATAACAGCACTGGAGGGACATCTATAAAATCTACAGCAGGAGGGACATCTATAAATATAACAGCACTGGAGGGAATCTATAAATATAAGAGAATGGAGGGACATCTATAAATATAACAAGCTAGGAGGGACATCTATAAATATAACAGTAATGGAGGGGACATCTATAATATAACAGCAATGGAGGGACATCTATAAATATAACAGCAATGGAGGGACATCTATAAATATAACAGTAATGGGGAGGGACATCTATAAATATAACAGCACTGGAGGGACATCTATAAATATAACAGCACTGGAGGGACATCTATAAATATAACAGTAATGGAGGGACATCTATAAATATAACAGCACTGGAGGGACATCTATAAATATAACAGCACTGGAGGGTCATCTATAAATATAACAGCACGGAGGGACATCTATAAATATAACAGCACTGGAGGGACAATCTATAAATATAACCAGCACATGGAGGGGACATCTATAAATATACAGCACTGGAGGGAACTCTATAAATATAAACAGTACTGGAGGGACATCTATAAATATAACAGCCACTGGAGGGACATCTATAAAATAACAGCATGGAGGGACATCTAAAATATAACAGCATGGAGGGCATCTAAAAATAACAGTAATGGAGGGACATCTATAATATAACAGCATGGAGGACATCTATAAATATAAACAGCACTGGAGGGACATCTAATAAATATAAAACAGCACTGGAGGGACATCTATAATATAACAGTATGGAGGGACTCTATAAAATAAACAGACTGGAGGGACATCTATAATTACAGCACTGGGGGATCTATAAATATAACAGCACTGGAGGGACATCTATAAATATAACAGCACGGAGGGACATCTATATAAATATAACAGCAATGGAGGGACATCTATAAATATAACAGCACTGGAGGGAATCTCTATAAATATAACAGTAATGGGGGACATCTATAAATATAACAGCACTGGAGGGACATTATAAATAACAGCACTGGAGGGACATCTATAAATATAAACGCACTGGAGGGACATCTATAAATATAACAGATGGAGGACATCTAAATAACAGTAATGGAGGACATCTAAATATAACAGCAACTGGAGGGACATCTATAAATATAACAGCAATTGGAGGGCACATCATACATTAATAAACAGCATGGAGGGACATCTTAATATAACAGCACTGGAGGGAACATCTATAAATATAACAGCACTGGAGGGACATCTATAAATATTAACAGCAATGGAGGACATCTATAAATATAACAGCCATGGAGGGAACATCTATAAATATAACAGCACTGGAGGGACATCTATAAATATAACAGCAATGGAGGGACATCTATAAATATAAAACAGTAATGGAAGGGACATCTATAAATATAACAGAAAGGAGGGGGAATCTATAAATATAACAGTAATGGAGGGACATCTCTAAATATAACAGATGGAGGGACATCTATAAATATAACAGTAATGGAGGGACATATTAATATAACAGTAATGGAGGGGACCTATAAATATCCAGAATGGAGGGACATCTATAAATATAACAGCACTGGAGGAACATCTAAATATAACAGAATGGAGGGACATCTATAAATATAACAGACACGGAGGGACATCTATAAATATAACAGCATGGAGGGACATCATTAAATATAACAGCATGGAGGGACATCTATAAATATAACAGCACTGGAGGGACATCTATAAATATAACAGCAATGGAGGGACATCTATAAATATAACAGCACTGGAGGGACATCTATAAATATAACAGTAATGGAGGGACATCTATAAATATAACAGCATGGAGGGACATCTTATAAATATAACAGCACTGGAGGGACATCTTATAAATACAGCATTGAGGGACATCTATAAATATAACAGCACTGGAGGGGACATCTATAAATATAACAGCACATGGAGGGACATCTATAAATAACAGCACTGGAGGGACATCTATAAATATAACAGTAATGGAGGGACATCTATAAATATAACAGTAATGGAGGGACATCTATAAATAACAGCACTGGAGGGATCATAAAATATAACAGTAATGGAGGGACATCTATAAAATATAACAGCAATGGAGGGACATCTAAAATAACAGCAATGGAGGGACATCTATAAATATAACAGCAATGGAGGGACATCTATAAATATAAACAGCAGGAGGGACATTATAAATAACAGCACTGGAGGGGACATCTATAAATATAACAGCACTGGAGGGACACTATAAATATAACAGCAATGAGGGGACATCTATAAATATAACAGCAATGGAGGGACATCTATAAATATAACAGCACGGAGGAACATCATAAATATAACAGCACTGGAGGGACATCTATAAATATAACAGCACTGGAGGGACATCTATAAATATAACAGCATGGAGGGACATCTATAAATATAACAGCAATGGAGGGACATCTATAAATATAAACAGCACTGGAGGGACATCTATAAATATAACAGCACTGGGGGACATCTATAAATATAAAGCAATGGAGGACATCTATAAAATAACAGCAAGGAGGGACATCTATAAATTAACAGCACTGGAGGACATCTATAAATATAACAGCAATGGAGGGACATCTATAAATATAACAGCAATGGAGGGACATCTATAAATATAACAGCAGGAGGGACATCTAGAAATATTACAGCACTGGAGGGACATCTATAAAATATAACAGCAATGGAGGGACATCTATAAATATAACAGCACTGGTAGGGAACATCTATAATATAACAGCACTGGAGGGACATCTATAAATATAACAGCACTGGAGGGACATCTATAAATATAACAGCATGGAGGGACATCTATAAATATAACAGCAATGGAGGGACATCTAAAATAATAACAGACTGGAGGGACATCTATAAATATAACAGCACTGGAGGGACATCTATTAAATATAACAGCAATGGGAGGGACATCTATAAATATAACAGCAATGGAGGGACATTATAAATATAACAGACATGGAGGGAACATCTTATAAATATAACAGCACTGGAGGGACATCTATAATATAACAGCAATGGAGGGGACTCTATAAATATAACAGCAATGGAGGGGACATCTATAATATAACAGCATGGGGGAAATCTATAAAATATAACAGCACTGGAGGGACATCTTAAAATATAACAGCACTGGAGGGACATCTATAAATATAACAGCATGAGGGGACACATCTATAAATATAACAAGCACTGGAGGGACATCTATAATATAACAGTAATGGAGGGACATCTATAAATATAACAGTAATGGAGGGACACTAAAATAACAGTAAGGAGGGACATCTATAAATATAACAGAATGGAGGGACATCATAGAAATATAACAGCTAATGGAGGGACATCTATAAATATAACAGCAATGGAGGGACACATATAAATATAACAGTAATGGAGGGACATCTATAAATATAACAGTAATGGAGGAGGGACATCTATAAATATAACAGTAATGGAGGGACATCTATAAATATAAACAGTAAGGAGGGACATCTATAAATATAACAGCAATGGAGGGGAACATCTATAATATAACAGCACTGGAGGGACATCTATAAATATAACAGCAATGGAGGGACATCTATAAATATAACAGCTGGAGGGACATCTATAAATATAACAGCACGGAGGGACATCTATAAAATATAACAGCATGGAGGGACATCTATAATATAACAGCAATGGAGGGACATCTATAAATATAAACAGTAATGGAGGGACATCTATAAATATACACCATAATGGAGGGACATCTATAAATATAACAGTAATGGAGGGACATCTATAAATTATAAACAGTAATGGAGGGACTCTATAAATATAACAGTAATGGAGGGACATCTATAAAATATAACAGTAATGGAGGGACATCTATAAATAAAACAGCATGGAGGGACATCTATAATATAACAGCACTGGAGGGACATCTATAAATATACAGAATGGGGAATAATAAATATACAGAATGGAGGGACCATCTTAAAATATAACAGCACTGGAGGGACATCTATAAATATAACAGCATGGAGGGACATCTTATAAATATAACAGCAATGGAGGGACATCTATAAATATACAGCAATGGAGGGACATCTATAAATATAACAGGCAATGGAGGGACATCTATAAATATAACAGCAATGGGGGACATCTATAAATATAACAGCAATGGAGGGACATATTAAATAAACAGCAATGGAGGGACATCTATAAATATAACAGCAATGGAGGACGGGACATCTATAAATATAACAGCAATGGAGGGACATCTATAAATATAACAGTAATGGAGGGACATCTATAAATATAACAGCACTGGAGGGACATCTATAAATATAACAGCAATGGAGGGACCATCTATAAATATAACAGCAATGGAGGGACATCTATAAATATAACAGCAATGGAGGGACATCTATAAATATAACAGCACTGGAGGGAAATCTATAAATATAACAGCACTGGAGGGACATCTATAAATATAACAGCATGGAGGGACATCTATAAATAAACAGCAATGAGGGAATCATAATATAACAGCACTGGAGGGACATCTATAAATAACAGCAATGGAGGGACATCTAAAATAAACAGCATGGAGGGACATCATAAATTATAACAGACTGGAGGAATTATAATATAACAGCAATGGAGGGGACATCTATAAATATAACAGCAATGGAGGGACATCTATCAAATATAACAGCACTGGCAGGGGACATCTATAAATATAACAGCACTGGGAGGGACATCTATAAATAAACAGCACTGGAGGGACATTATAAATATACAGCACTGGAGGGGACATCTATAAAAATAAACAGCCTGGAGGGCATCTATAATATAACAGCACGGAGGGACATCTATAAATATACAGCAATGGAGGGACATCTCTAATATAACAGCAATGGGAGGGACATTATAAATATAACAGCACTGGAGGGACATCTATAAATAAAAAGCACATGGAGGGACATCTATAATAAACAGCACTGGAGGGAAATTATAAATATAAAAGCACTGGAGGACATCTATAAATATAACAGCACTGGAGGGACATCTATAAATATAACAGAATGGAGGGACATCTATAAATAAACAGCATGAGGGACATTATAAATATAACAGCACTGGAGGGACATTTATAAATATAACAGCACTGGAGGGACATTATAAATTAACAGCATGGAGGGACATCGATAAATATAACAGCACTGGAGGGACATCTATAAATATAACAGCACTGGAGGGACATTATAAAATTAACAGCACTGGAGGGACATCTATAATATAACAGCACTGGAGGGACATCTATAAATATAACAGCACTGGAGGGACATTTATAAATATAACAGCACTGGAGGGACATTTATAATATAAACAGCAATGGAGGGACATCTATAAATATAAAAGCACTGGAGGGAATCTATAAATATAAACAGCACTGGAGGGACATTATAAATGTAACAGCACTGGAGGGACAATCTATAAATATAACAGCACTGGAGGGAAATCTATAAATATAACAGCACTGGAGGGACATTTATAAATATAACAGCACTGGAGGGACATCATGAAATATAACAGATGGAGGGACATCTATAAATATAACAGCACTGGAGGGACATTATAATATAACAGCAATGGAGGACATCTATAAAGATAAGAAAGACAGGAGGGACATCTATAAATATAACAGCACTGGAGGGAAATCTATAATAAACAGCACATGGAGGGACATCTATAATATAACAGCACTGGAGGGGACATCTTATAAATATAACAGCACTGGAGGGACATCTATAAATATAACAGCATGGAGGGAAATCTTAAATATAACAGCACTGGAGGGAACATACTATAAAATATAACAGCACTGGATGGGAAATTTATAAATAACAGCACTGGAGGGACATCTATAAATATAACAGCACTGGAGGACATCTATAAATAAACAGCACAGGAGGGAAAATCTATAAATATAACAGCACTGGAGGGACCATCTATAAATATAACAGCACTGGAGGGACTTATAAATATAAACAGCACTGGGGGACATCTATAAATATACAAGCACTGGAGGGACAGTTATAAATATAACAGCCACTGGAGGGACATCTTAAATATAACAGCACTGGAGGCGACATCTATAAAATAAACACAGGGGCACTATACGAACAGCAGGGGAGGGACATTATAAATATAACAGCACGGGAGGGGAACATCTATAACTAACAGCACTGGAGGGACATCTATAAATATAACAGCACTGGAGGAACATCTATAAATATAACAACACTGGAGGGACATCTATAACTGTAACAGCACTGGAGGGACATCTATAAATATAACAGCACTGGAGGAACATCTATGAATTATTTCCATGTTATTCATTTACATCATAGGCCAGACTTACTGTTTACTAATCTAAAATAGGAAATACTTCTAGGACATTAATCCATAAAGCTTCTATTGTGGATGTTCTTACCTTGAGATTTGGTGCACAGAAGAACCCAGAAGGTCATAGCAATGAACAATAAGATAAGAGTCACAGCCAAATAGGGGATTATTTTACAGCCAAACACCCCAGAATCCTTTCCTACAATAGAGAGATGTGGAACTTAGCACTGAGAATAAACACTTTCCTAGGTATGGACCTTTAAAGAAGATAATTGGGTGATTGCTGTCTGTTCGGAAGGGAACAGGTTGGTTGCACTACATACAGATTTCTGTTTGATCTGCAACAGCTTTAGAATTTTTTTTCCGGCAATGAATTGAAATCAAATTATTTTACAACAGATTCATCTGCAGATGATAGGCGCAAAGCATGAATGGAGAAAGAAAGAAACAGAAAAGTAAGGTAGGTGCCCATAGTTAGATATAAGGTAGATTAGACGTTCGTCTGTAGACAATGTATAATCAATCTAATATCTATAGCACTGGCAGTTTCTCACCTTCTAATGTTCCTTCGTTGGTCACGTCTGACATTTATTTTGTGATCACAAAAAGAGAATGGATGAGGCGGTTCTTTCAGCATTGCCCAACATAGCAGGAATGTCAGAAGGTGAGTTCTTAATGTATGGGCACCTTAACACTAATCATTAATTGATTAACATCTCCTGTTGGTAGTAGTAAGGGTTCCTACTAAGCCCACAATACCACAATATAAACGTCAGATTGGAAAATCTACAACATCAGCCCTATTAATTACTTACAGGTGAACATTAAATGTTGACATTTATTTGAATTAAATTAAAATGTTACTTCATGTAACTTTATTAGGTGTTTTGTTCTGTAAGGTGAGATTTAGACTTGGGATTTATAATGTATTTGTTAGAAAGGAATTTGGTTTACAACAGGACGACATGACTGCCATTTAGTGTCAACTAGACAGGTGATATGATACACTCAGGGAGATTCAATAAAAGTTCTTATCGTTTAAAATGGTGCTAACTTTGCCCCAACCAATCAGATGTTAGCTTTCAAATGTTACATAAGTTCTGATTGGTTGGGGCAAAATTAGTACCATTTTAAACGATAAGAACTTTTATTGAATGGCGAGCTATGTTTGTTTAAGGGATGATTCTATTAAAATATAAACAGCCACTGGAGGGACATCTATAAATATACCGCACTGGAGCGTACATCTATAAATTATAACAGCACTGGAGGGGACATCTCTAAATATAACCCCCCCAGCACTGAGGGTCATCATACAATATAAACAGCACTGGAGGGAATCTAAATAATTTACAGCATGGAGGGTCAGCTATAAATATACAGCACTGGAGGGGACATCTATAAATTAAACAGCACTGGAGGGACATTAAAATATAACGCATGGAGGGATTCTATAAATATAACAGCAAATGGAGGAAACACTCTATAAATATAACAGCACTGGAGTGGAAATCTATAAATATAAACAGTAATGGAGGGACATTCTATAAAATAACAGTAATGGAAGGGGACATCTATAAAATAACGTAATGGAGGACATCTATAAAATGATAACAGTAATGAGGGGAATCTATAAATATAACAGTAATGGCAGGGACATCTATAAAATCACAGCACTGGAGGGGACATCTATAAAATATAACAGCAATGGAAGGGCATCAATAAAGGAACAGCAACTGGAGGGACATCTATAAATTATAACCAGCACTGGAGGGACATCTATAAATATAACAGACTGGAGGGCCATCTAATATAAACGCATGGAGGGACAATCTTATTAAATATAACAGGTAATGGAGGGACATCTATAAATATAACAGCACTGGAGGGTCATCTATAATTTAACAGCACTGGAGGGGATAATCTATAAATATAACGCACTGGAGGGTCATCATAAATATAACAGCAGGAGGGACATCTATAAATATAACAGCACTGGAGGGGGACCATCGATAAAATATAACAGCACTGGAGGTACATCTATAAATATAACGGCAATGGAGGACATCTAGAAATATAACACACACGGAGGGAACATCTATAAAAATATAACAGCATGGAGGGGACATCTATAAATATAACAGCACTGGAGGGACATCTATAAATATAACAGTAATGGAGGACATCTATTACATATAAACAGTAAGCGAGGGACATCTATAAAAGAACAGCACTGGAGGGACATCTAATAAATAAACAGCACTGGCAGGAGACATCTATAAATATAAACAGTAATGGAGGGACATCTATAAATATAACGTAGTAATGGAGGGACATCTATAAATATTAACAGCACTGGAGGGACCATCTATAAATATAACAGCACTGACGGACATCATAATATAAACAGTAATGGAAGGGAATATATAAATATAAACAGTAATGGGAGGACATCTATAAATCTAACAGCACTGGGGGACATCTATAAATATAAACAGCACTGGAGGGTATCCATAAATATAACAGCACTGGAGGACATCTATAAATATAACAGCACTGGAGGGACATCTAAAATAGAACAGCACTGGAGGGAACATCTATAAATATAACAAGGCAATGGAGGAACATCTTATTAAATTAACAGCCACGGGAGGGACATCTATAAATATAACAGCATGGAGGGGACATATAAAATATAAAAATGCACTGGGAGGGACATCTATAATATTAAACAAGTATGGAGGCGACATCTATAAATATAACAGTAATGGAGGGACATCTATACAATATAACAGCATGGAGGGACATATATTAATATAACAGTCAATGGAAGGGACCATCTATAAATATAACAGAACTGGAGGCGGGACATCTATAAATTATAACAGCACTGGAGGGAATCTAAAAATATAACAGTAAGGGAGGGACATCTATAAATATAACAGCACTGGAGGGAACATCGATAAATATAACAGCACTGGGGGGACATCTATAAATAAACAGTAATGGAGGGACATTCTAAATCATAAAAAGCACTGGAGGACATCTATAAATATACCAGCACGCGAGGGAACATCTATAATTATAAGTAAGGGAGGGACCATGTCTATAAATATAACAGTACTGGAGGGGACATATATAAATATAACAGACCAAATGGAGGGACATCTATAAATCTAACAGCACTGGAGGCGACATCTATAAATATAACAGCTACTGGGGGATCTATAAACTATAACAGACACATGGAGGCGACTCTATAAAGATAAACAGCACTGGAGGCGCTATAGATCAGCGACATTGATAAATATAACAGCACTGGAGGACCATCTATAAATATAACAGCCTGATGGCGACATCTATAATATATAACAGCGCAATGGAGGGACATCTATAAATATAACAGCTAATGGGAGAGACATCTATAAATAACAGCACTGGGAAGTTCTCAAATCACAGGGGACATCTAAAAATATAACAGTAATGGGGAGGGACATCTATAAATATAACAGTAATGGAGGGACATCTATAATTACAGTAATGGAGGGGACATCTATAACATGTTAACAGTCATGGAGGACATCTATAAATATAACCAGAATGGGAGGGGACATCTATAAATCATAACGCACTAGCAGAGCGGATCATCTATTAAAATATAACAGTAATGGTAGGCGACATCATAAATATAACAGCACGTGGGGTTCATAGTGAGGGACAACTTCATATAGATAACAGCACATGGAGGGACCATCCTATATACAGATGAGGGAAATCTATAAATATACAGCACTGGACTTAAATACAGATGAAGAGGGACAATCTATAAATATAACAGACACTGGAGGGCATCCATTAAATATAACAAGCACTGGAGGCGGACATCTATAAATATAACAGACTGGAGGGTGACATCTATCAACATATAACAGCATGGAGGTGACACTAAAATATACAGCACTGGAGGGAATCTATAAGATAGACAGTAATGCGAGGGAAATCTATAAATATAACAGAATGGAGGGCATCTATAAATATCACAGCACTGGAAGGGACATCTTATAAATATACAGCACGCGAGCGGACATCATAAATTAACAGCACTGGAGGGACTCGAGTAAATATAACAGAATGGAGGGACATCTAAAACTATAACAGTACACTGGGAGGGAACATCTATAAAGTATAACAGACACTGGAGGCAGAGCACTCTATAAATATAACAGCACCTGAGGGACATCTATAAATATACAAAGAACTCTTTAAGTAATTGGAGGGACATCAATAAATTACAGACTGGAGGCGACATCTATAAAATATAAACAGCACTGGAGGGAACATAAATACTAAGTAGGACACTAAACTAACAGTAATGGAGGAGACATCTAAATATAACTAGAACATGGAGGGACATCTATAAATATAACAGACACGGAGCGGCAATCATATAGCAGGAGGAATCTAAAATAACAGCCCCCTGGAGGACATCATAAATAATAACAAGGAGGACACATATACGCAGAGGGAACATCTATAAATATAACAAGCAATGGAGGGACATCTATAAAAATACAGACTAGGGAGGGAAGGGACATTATAAATATATTTAAGCGCTGGGTAAGGCGACATCTGATAAATATAACAGCAATGGAGGGACATCTATAAATATAACAGTAACTGGAGGGACATCTATAAATATAACAGATGGAGGGAATCTATAATATACAGTAAGAGGGACATCTTATAAAATACACAGAAGGAGGACATCTATAAATAAACAGTGAGGGACATCTTAAAGATAACAGTAATGGAGGGACATCTATAAATATAAACAGCACTGGAGGGACATCTAATAAATATAACAGCACTGGAGGCTCTCACATGGAGGGACATCATAATAAACAGTAATGGAGGGACATCTATAAATATAACAGCATGCGAGGACATCTATAATATAACAGCACTGAGGGGACATCTATAAATTATACAGTAATGGAGGGACATCTATAAAATATACAGTAAATGGAGGGACATCATAAATATAACAGACTGGGGGACAATCTATAAATATAACAGCAATGGAGGGACATCTATCAAATATAACAGTAACTGGAGGGACCTATACATATAAATATAACAAGTAAGGAAGGGACATCATAAAATATAACAGCAAGGAGGGACATCTGAAATATAACAGTAAGGAGGGACAGTTCTATAAATATAACAGCAATGGAGGAACATCTATAAATATAACAGTAATGGAGGGACATCTAGAAATATACAGTAAGGAGGGGACATCTATAATATAACAGAATGGAGGGACCATCTATAAATATAACAGCAATGGAGGGGACATCTATAAATATAACAGCCACTGGAGGGATCTATAATATAACAGCACGGAAGGGACATCTATAAATATAACAGTAACTGGAGAGGGACATCTATAAATATAACAGCAACTGGAGGGAATCTATAAATATAACAGTTAATGGAGGGGGACATCATAAAATAAACAGCAATGGAGGGACATCTATAAATATAACAGCACTGGAGGATCATCTAAAAATATAACAGCACTGGAGGGACATCTATAAATAAACATCACGGGAGGAAATCATATACATATAACAGCTGGAGGGGACTCCTATAAATATAACAGTAATGGAGGGACATCTATAAATATAACAGGCATGGAGGGACATCTATAAATATAACAGCACTGCGATGGACATCTATAAATTAACAGAACTGGGGACATCTATAAATAGAACAGCACTGGAGGGACATCTATAAATATAAAGCACTGGAGGGCATCTATAAATATAACAGCAGGAGGGACATCTTATAAATATAACAGCAATGGAGGGGGGACATCTATAAATATAAAAAGCACATGGAGGAACATCTATAAATATAAGCACTGCTAACAGCACTGGAGGGACATCTATAAATATAACAGACACTGGAGGGACATCTATAAATAAACAGGCAATGGAGGGACATCTATAAATATAACAGCAATGAGGAGGGACATCTAGTAAATATAACAGCACGGAGGGACATCATAAATATAACAGCACTGGAGGGACATCTATAAATATAACAGCACTGGGGACATCTAAATTAACAGCCATGGAGGGACATCTATAAAATATAAAAGCATGGAGGGACACATCTATAAATATAAACAGCAATGGAGGGATCATAAATCATACATAAATTATAAACAGTCAAGGAGGGGACGTCTATAAATATAACAGCAATGGAGGGGACATCTCTTATAATCATAACAGTAATGGGCAGGGACATCTATTAAATATACAGTAATGGAGGAGAATCTATAAAATATAACAGCCAGGAGGGACCACTATAAATATAACAGCACTGGAGGGACATCATAAATATAACAGCATGGGGGACATCTATAAAATTAACAGCAATGGGGACTCTATAATATAACAGCAATGGAGGGACATCATAAATATTAACGTAATGGAGGGACATCTATAAATAAACAGAGGAGGGACATCTATAAATATAACAGTAATGGAGGGACATCTATAAATATAACAGTAATGGAGGGGAATCGATAAATATACAGTAATGGAGGGACATCTATAAACATATACAGCACGGGTAGGGACATCTATAAAACAAACAGGCAATGGGGCGGAACATCTATAAAAATATAACAGTAATGGAGGGACCTCTATAAATATAACAGTAATGGAGGGACATCTATAAATATAACGCATGGGGACATTCTATAATATAACAGCATGGGAGGACATCTATAAATATAACAGCAACTGGAAGGGACAGATTCTATAAAATTAACAGAGGAGGACATCTTAAATATAAACAGCACTGGAGGGACCATCTAAATATAACAGCACTGGGAGGAACATCTATAAATATAACAGACCTGGAGGGACATCTATAAAAAAAAAATATAACGGATGGAGGGAATCTATAATATAACAGATGGAGGGACATCTATAAATATAACAGTCAATGGAGGGACATCTATAAATATAACAGTAATGGAGGGACATCTATAAATTATACCAGGAATGGAAAGGGACATCTATAAAATAACAGCATGGAGGGAAATCTATAATATCAAAGCACATGGAGGGACATCATAAATATAACAGTAATGGAGGGACATCTATAAATATAACAGCACTGGAGGGTCATCTATAAATATAACAGCACTGGAGGCGACATCATATAAAAACAGTATGGGGGACATCTATAAAAATATAAACAGATGGGGGACATCTAAAATATAACAGCATATGAGAGAGGACATTCTATAAAATAACAGTAATGGAGGGACATCTATAAATATAACAGCAATGGAGGGACATCTATAAATACAACAGCAATGGCAGGACAATTTATAAATATAACAGCCAATGGGAGGGAGATCTATAAATAACAGCACTGGAAGGGACATCTATAAATATAACAGTAATGGAGGGACATCTATAATAATAAACAGCAATGGAGGGACATCTATAAATATAACAGCACTGGAGGGACATCTTTAAATATAACAGTACAGGAGGGACATCTATAAATTATAACAGCACTGGAGGGACATCTATAACTAACAGAATGGAGGGACATCTATAAATATAACAGCACTGGAGGGACATCTATAAATATAAACAGCACTGGAGGGACATCTATAAAATATAACAGTAAGGAAGGACCATCTATAAATTAACAGCATGGAGGGACATCTATAAATATAACAGCATGGAGGGGACATCTATAAAAAACAGTAATGGAGGGACATCTTAAAATATAACAGCAATGGAGGCGAATCTATAAATATAACAGCACTGGAGGGACATCTATAAATAATAACAGTAATGGAGGGACATCATATAAATAGTAACAGTTAAGGAGGGACATCTATAAATATAACAGCACTGGAGGGACATCTATTAAATATAACAGTAATGGAGGGACATCTATAAAATACACAGCACTGGAGGGACATCTAATAAAAATAACAGTAATGGAGGGACATCTATAAATATAACAGAACTGGAGGGCATCTAAAATATAACGTAATGGGGGAAATCTATAAAAACAGTAATGGAGAGGACATCTATAAATATAACAGCAATGGAGGGACATCTATAAATTATAACAGCAATGGAGGGACATCTATAAATATAACAGCATGGAGGGACATCTATAAATATAACAGTAATGGAGGGACATCTATTAAAATATAACAGCACTGGAGGGGACATCTATAAATATAACAGCACTGGAGGGACATCTATAAATATAACAGCATGGAGGGGACATCTATAAATATAACAGCACTGGAGGACATCTATAATATAACAGCACTGGAGGGAATCTATAAATATAACAGCCATGGGAGGGACATCTATAAATATTAACAGTAATGGAGGGACATCTATAAATATAACAGCACTGGAGGGAATCATAAATATAACAGCACTGGAGGGATCATAAATATAACAGTAATGGAGGGACATCTAAAATATAAAACCGTCAATGGAGGGACATCTATAAATATAACAGTAATGGAGGAGGACATCTATAAATATAACAGCAATGGAGGGACATTCTATAAATATAACAGTATGGAGGGACATCTATAAATATAACAGTAAGGGAGGGACATCTATAAAATATAACAGCAATGGAGGGACATCTATAAATATAACAGTAATGGGGGGAGGGACATACATAAATATAACAGTAATGGAGGGAACATCTATAAATATAACAGCAATTGGAGGGACATCTATAAATATAACAGTCATGGAGGGACATCTATAAATTAACCGACACTGGAGGGACATCTATAAATATAACGACACTGGAGGGACATCTATAAATATAAACAGCTAATGGAGGGACATCTATAAAATATAACAGATGGAGGGACATCTATAAATATAACAGTAATGGAGGGACATCTATTAAATATAACAGAATGGACGGGACATCTATAAATATAACAGCACTGGAGGGACATCTATAAAATATAACCGCATGGAGGGACCATCTATAAATATAAACAGCACTGGAGGGACATCATAAATATAACAGCACTGGAGGGAATCTATAAATATAACGCAGGGGACATCTATAAATATCAGACTAGAGTACCTGGAGGGACTCTATAAATATAACAGCACTGGAGGGACATATAATAAATATACAGCACTGAGGGGGACATCATAAAATATAACAGCAATCGGAGGGACATCTATATAAATATAACAGTAATGGAGGGACATCTATAAAATATAACAGTACTGGAGGGACATCTATAAATATAACAGTAATGGAGGGACATCTATAAATATAAAACAGCAAATGGAGGGACATCTATAAATATAACAGTAATGGAAGGGACATCTTAAATTAGTCGGAATCTATAAATATAACAGTAATTGAGGGACATATAAATATAAAGTAATGGAGGGACTCTATAAATATAACAGCATATGGAGGGACATCTATAAATATAACAGCAATGGAGGGACATCTCTAAAATATAACAGCACTGGCAGGGACATCTATAAATTAACAGCAATGGAGGGACATTCTAAAATATAACAGTAATGGAGGGACATCTTATAAATATACAGCACAATGGAGGGACATCTATAAATATAACAGTCAATGAGGGCAGGGACATCTATAAATATAAACAGTAATGGAGGGACTCTATAATATAACAGGTATCGAGAATCTATAAATATAACAGCACGGGGGGACATCTATAAAATATAACAGTAAGGGAGGGACATCATAAATAACAGTATGGCGAGGGCATCTATAAATATAACAGTAAATGGAGGGACATCTATAAATATATAAACAGCAATGGAGGGACATCTATAAATATAACAGCAATGGAGGGAATCTATAAATATAACAGCAATGGAGGGACATCATCTAAATATAACAGTAATGGAGGGACATCATATAAATTACAGCAATGGAGGGACATCTATAAATATAACAGTAATGGAGGGAACAATCATACAATATAAACAGAATGGAGGGACATCTATAAATATAACAGCAATGGAGGGACCATCATATCATAAATATAACAGCTACTGGAGGGACATCTATAAATATAAACAGCACTGGAGGGACATCTATAAATATAAAGTAATGGAGGGACATCTATAAATATAACAGACTGGGGGGGGACATCTATAAATATAAACAGACACCTGGAGGGGACATCTATAAATATAACAGCAATGGAGGACATCTATAAATATAACAGCACTGGAGGGACATCTATAATATAACAGCAATGGAGGGACATCTATAACTATAACAGTAATGGCGGGACATCTCTATAAATATAACAGACTGGAGGGACAATTCTAAATTATAACAGTAACTGGAGGAGGGACATCTATAAATATAACAGCACTGGAGGACATCTATAAATATCAAAACAGCCACTGGAGCGGAACTATCTATAAATATAACAGTAATGGAGGGACACTATAAATATAACAGCACTGGGGGACATCTATAAAATACAACAGATGGAGGGACATCTATATATAACAGCACTGGAGGGAACTCTATAAATATAACAGTAATGGAGGGACAATCTTAAATATAACATACATGGAGGGAAATCTATAAATATACAGTAATGGAGGGACTCTCTATAAATTAACAGTAATGGAGGGACAATTATAAATATAACAGTAACTGGAGGGACATCTATAAATATAACAGCACTGGAGGGACATCTATAAATATAACAGTAATGAGAGGGACATCATAAATTAACAGTAATGGAGGGACATCTATAAATATAACAGCACATGGAGGGACATTATAATAAACAGCCAATGGAGGGACATCATAAAATATAACAGTAATGAGGGAACCATTATAAACTATAACAGCAATGGAGGAACATCTATAAAATAACAGATGGAGGGACATCTATAAATATAACAGTAATGGAGGGGGGACATCATAAATATAACAGCTAATGGAGGGACATCTATAAATATAACAGTAATGGAGGCATCTATTAAATATAACAGCATGGAGGGACATCTATAAATATAAACAGTATAAGGAGGGACATCTATATATAAACACACTGGAGGGACATCTATAAATATAACAGCGAATGGAGGGACATCTATAAAGTATAACAGTAATGGAGGGACATTCTTAGAATATAACAAATATAACTGGAGGGACATCTATAAATATAACAGTAATGGAGGGACATCTATAAATATAACAGCTAATGGAGGGACATCTATAAAGTATAAACAGATAGCATGGAGGGACATCTATGAACATCTAAAGATCTAATGGAGGGACATCTAAATATAACAGCACTGGAGGGACATTATAAATATAACAGTAATGGAGGCAGACATCTATAAATATAACAGCACTGGGGGGACATCTATAATATAACAGTACTGGAGGGACATGCTATAAATAACAGCATGGAGGGACATTATAAATATAACCAGTAATGGAGGGACATCTATAAATATAACAGACACTGGAGGGACATCTATAAATTATAACAGTAATGGAGGGACATCTATAAATATAACAGCATGGAGGGACATTCTATAATATAACAGTAATGAGGGACATCTATAAATATTACAGCACTGGAGGGACATCTATAAATATAACAGTATGGAGGGAACTATAAATATACAGCATGAGGGACATCTATAAATATAACAGTAATGGAGGGACATCTATAAATATAACAGCCGGAGGGACAATCTTAAATATAACAGCACTGGAGGGGTAATCATATAAATATAACAGCAATGGAGGCGACATATATAAATAACAGTACTGGAGGGACATCTATAAATATAACAGACACTGGAGGGACATTTAAATATAACAGCTTGGAGGACATCTAAATATACAGCATGGGGGACATCTATAAATATAACAGTAATGGAGGGACATCTATAATAATAAACAGCCACTGGAGGGAATCTAAAATATAACAGAAGGAGGGACATCTATAAATATAACAGTAATGGAGGGGGACATCTATAAATAAACAGTAATGGAGGCGAAATCTATAAATATAACAGCACTGGAGGGACATCTATAAACATAACAGCATGAGGAGAACATATAAATATAACAGTAATGGAGGGACATCTATAAATATAACAGTAATGGAGGGACATCGATAAAATATAAACAGCAATGGAGGGACATCTATAAATAACAGTAATGGACAGGGACATCTATAAATTATACAGCCCTGGGAGGGACATCTATAAAATAACAGAGAAGGCGAGACATCTATAAATAATAACAGCACTGGAGCGCGGACATTCTATAAATATAACAGCAATGGAGGGACATCTATAAATAACACACGACACATGGGAGGGAACATCTATAACAGATACAGCCCTGGCGGGCATCTCTACACGTACTCACACAGCTGGAGGGACCTCTATCATATACCCAGCACTGGAGGGCCCTTATGACTCTCACTAACAGCCCAGGCAGAGGGCATCTCTCCTCTACCCCGCACCTGGCGGGCTCTATAACATACACCCGACCTGGACGGGCCTCTCCCCTCACCGCACTGGGGGCCAATCTATACATAAACCGATCCTGGGGCCTCTATAACCATATACCAGCACTGAGGCCCATCCCATCTCCCCGCAGAGCGGCCCCCAACTCACGTCGGCGGACACTCTACCATCTCGCACGCGCCTATCGCAATATACCCGCCTGGAGGGCCTCTAACTTGCCGCCCGGGACGGGCTAATACAGCTCATCATAATAACGTCATGGAGGGACCTCATACTCCAATCTCCCAGATGGAGGGACATCTATACATCTACCCGCCCGGCCCCTCTAAATCACCAGCATGGGCGGACATCCTACCTATAACCAGCCTGGAGGGACATCTATAGACTCTCACCCTGGCGGGAAATCTATACAGCTATACAGCCTGGCGGGACATCCTTTATACCCACTACCGACTGGGGGCATCCTCTATATCTACACCGCACTGGACGGGCACATTTAAATATACAGCATGGACGGGATCTCTCTACCTATAACCCGCACCTGGAGGGACTCTATACCTTACACCGTAATGAGGGCTCCCCCTCGCCACTTCCTCTCACATATCGCTCTATAATCAGTCTGGAGGGACTCTATAAATATAACACGATAGGAGGGGCTATACACTATAACACACTGGAGGGACCTTATCTAACAGCACTGGAGGGGAACAATCTATAAAACTCGCACAGTATGGAGGGACATCTATAACATATAACAGCCCTGGAGGGACATCTATAAATAAACAGTCGGAGGGACATCTATAAATCTATAACGCATGGGGGGCCATCTCCTAATAACACGTAATGGAGGGACATCTTAAATATAACAGCATGGAGGGCATCTATAATAACGTATGGAGGGACTCTCAGCCTGGAGGGAATCTATAAATATAACACAATGGAGGGACATCTATAAATTAACAGTACATGGAGAACATCGTATAAATATATAAACAGACTGGAGGGGACATTATAAATATAAACAGTAATGAGGGAATCTATAATATAACAGTACTGGAGGGACTCTATAAATATAACAGCCACCATCGGAGGGGACATCTATAAATATAACAGCCACTGGAGGGGACTATCTTAAATATAACAGTATGGAGGGACATCTATAAATTAACAGAATGGAGGGACATCTATAAATATAACAGCACTGGAGGGACATCTATAAATATAACAGTAATGGAGGGAAATCTATAAATACAACAGTAATGGAGGGACATCATTATAAAGCATTATAAAGCATGGAGGACATTCTATAAAATATAACAGCACTGGAGGGACATCTATAAATATAACAGTAATGGAGGGAACATCTATAATATAACAGCATGGAGGGACATCTATAAAATATAACAGTAATGGAGGGAATCTATAAAATATAACAGCTATGGAGGGAATATATAAATATAACAGATAAGGAGGGACATCTATAAATATAAACAGTAATGGAGGGGACATCTATAAATATAACAGTAATGGAGGAAGATAAAATCATAACATAAGGGAGGGACATCTATACAATTAAACAGTATGGAGGGACCATCTAGTAAATATAACAGTAATGGAGGGACATCTATAAATATAACAGTAATGGAGGGACATCTATAAATAAACAGCATGGAGGGACATATATTAAATAATACAGTAATGGAGGGACATCTATAATATAACAGTAAGGAGGGACATATAAAAGAACAGTAATGGGAGGGACATCTATAATATAACAGCGTAAATGGAGGCGGGACATCTATAAAATAACAGTAATGGACGGGAACATTATAAATATAAACAGGAATGGAGGGGACATCTATAATATCAACAGTAATGGAGGGACATACTATAAAATATAACAGTAATGGAGGGAAACATATAAATATAACAGTAATGGAGGGACATCTATAATATAACAGCATGGAGGGACATCTATAAATATACAACAGTAATGGAGGGACATCTATAAATATAACAGTAATGGAGGGACATCTATAAATATAACAGTAAGGAAGGGACCTATACATAGGAACATATAACAGTAATGGAGGGACATCTATAAATAACAGTAATGGAGGGACATCCTTAAAATATAACAGTAATGGAGGGAATCAATAAATAACAGTTAATGAGGGGACATCTATAAATTTAAACAGTAATGGAGAGGGACATCATAAATATAACAGCAATGGAGGGACATCCTATAAATATAACAGTAATGGAGGGACATCTATAAAATATAACAGTAATGGAGGGACATCTAAAATATAACCAGTAATGGAGGGACATCTAAACATAACAGCAGGGGAAATCTATAAATATAACAGTAATGGAGGGAAATCTATAATATAACAGCAATGGAGGGACATCTATAAATATAACAGTAATGAGGGAACATCTATAAATACTAACAGTTAATGGAGGGAACATCATAAATATAACAATGGAGGGAATCTATAAATTAACAGCATGGAGGGAAATCTATAAATATAACAGCAATGGAGGGACATCTATAAAAAACAGAATGGAGGGACATCTATAAATATAACAGCACTGGAGGGACATCTATAAATATAACAGCAATGGAGGGACATCTATAAATATAACAGTAATGGAGGGACATCTATAAATATAACAGCACTGGAGGGACATCTATAAATATAACAGCAATGGAGGGACATCTATAATATAACAGTAATGGAGGGACATCTATAAATATAACAGCAATGGAGGGGAAATCTATAAATATAACAGCATGGAGGGACATCTATAATATAACATGGAGGGGACATCTATAAATATAACAGCAATGGAGGGACATCTTAATATAACAGTAAGGAGGGACATTTAAAGATAACAGAATGGAGGGACATCATAAAATAAACCACTGGAGGGACATCTATAAATATAACAGTAATGGAGGGACATCTATAAATATACAGCACTGGAGGGGACATCTATAAAAATAACAGCACTGGATGGACATCTATAATATACAGCAATGGAGGGACATCTATAAATATAACAGTAATGGAGGGACATCGCTAAATATAAACAGTAATGGAGGGACATCTATAAATATAATAACAGTAGAGGGACATCTATAAATATAACAGCATGGAGGGACATCTATAAATATAACCAGCCACTGGAGGGAAACTCTAAAATATAACAGTAATGGAGGGAATCTATTAAATATAACAGCATGGAGGGACATCTATAAAATAAAGACGGAGGGCACTATAATAAACAGTAATGGAGGGACATCTTATAATATAACAGCAATGGAGGGAATCTATAAATATACAAGCACTGGAGGGATCATCTATAAATATAACAGATGGAGGGACAATCTATAAATATAACAGCACTGGAGGGACATCTATAAAATAACAGATGGAGGGACATCTATATAATATAAAGACTGGAGGGACTCTATAAAGATAACAGATGGAGGGACATCTATAAATATAACAGATGGAGGGACATCTATAAATATAACAGCACTGGAGGGGACATCTATAAATATAACAGCACCGGGAGGGTCATCTATAAATATAACCAGGAATGGAGGGACATCTATAAATATAACAGCACTGGAGGAGGGACATCTATAAAATAACAGCACTGGAGGGATCTATAAAATACAGCATGGAGGGACATCTATAAATATAACAGCCACTGGAGGGACATCTATAAATATAACAGCACTGGAGGGACATCTATAAATATAACAGCACTGGAGGGACATCTATAAATATAAAGCACACTGGAGGGGACATCTATAAATATAACAGTACTGGAGGGACATTATAAAATATAAACAGCACTGGAGGGACATCTATAAATATAACCGCACTGGAGGGTCATATAAATATAACAGTAAGGAGGGACATCTATAAAATAACAGCATGGAGGGACATCTATAAATATAACAGCAATGGAGGGTCATCTATAAATATAACAGCACGGAGGGACATTCTAAAATATAACAGTTAATGGAGGGACATCTATAATATAACAGCTAATGGAGGGGACATCTATAAATATAACAGCACTGGAGGGACATCTATAAATTAACAGTTATGGAGGGCATCTATAAATATAACAGCACTGGAGGGACATCTTATAAAATAACAGCCTGGTAGGACATCATAAATATAACAAGCATGGAGGGACATCTCTATAAATATAACAGAATGGAGGGACATCTATAAATATAACAGCAATGGAGGGACATCTATAAATATAACAGCATGGAGGGGACATCTATAAATTAACAGCAAATGGAGGGGACAATCTATTAAATATAACAGCAATGGAGGGACATCTATAAATAAACACAATGGGAGGGACATCTATAAAATATAACAGTAATGGAGGGACATATATAAATTAACAGTAACGGAGGGAATCTATAAATATAACAGCACTGGAGGGACATCTATAAATATATACAGTAATGGAGGGACATCTATAAATATAAACAGAATGGAGGGACATACTAAATATAACAGATGGAGGACAGCTATAAATATAACCAGTAATGGAGGGACATCTATAAATAAACAGCACTGGAGGGACATCTTAAAAATATAACAGAATGGAGGGACATCTATAAATATAACAGCACTGGAGGAACGGGAGGACATCTATAAATATAACAGCACGGAGGACATCGATAAAATAAACAGCAAGGAGGACATCTATAATATAACAGCACTGGAGGGACAGAGGACATCTATAAATAAACAGTAGGAGGGACATCTAAAATATAACAGGACCACAATCAGGGAGGGACATCTATAAATATAACAGCACTGGAGGGACATCTATAATATAACAGCAATTGAGGGACATCTATAATATAACAGACACGGAGGGACATCTATAAATATAACAGCAATGGAGGGACCATCTATAAATATAACAGCACTGGAGGGACATCTATAAATATAACAGTAATGGAGGGACATCTATAAATATAACAGTAATGGAGGGACATCTATAAAATAACAGCACTGGAGGGACATCTATAAATATAACAGTAATGGAGGGACATCTATAAAATATAACAGCAATGGAGGGACATCTTATAAATATAACAGCAATGGAGGGACATCTATAAAATATAACAGCAATGGAGGGACATCTATAAATATAAACAGCATGGAGGGACATCTATAAATATAACAGCACTGGAGGGACATCTATTAAATATAACAGCACTGGAGGGGACATATAAATATAACAGCATGGAGGGACATCTATAAATATAACAGCAATGGAGGGACATCTATAAATATAACAGCACTGGAGGAACATCTATAAATATAACAGCACTGGAGGGACATCTATAAATATAACAGCACTGGAGGGACATCAATAAATATAACAGCACTGGAGGGACATCTATAAATATAACAGCAAGGAGGGACATCTATAAATATAACAGCACTGGAGGGACATCTAAAATATAACAGCACTGGGGGACATGATAAATATAACAGCAATGGGGACATTATATAATAAATATAACAGCAATGGAGGGACATCTATAAAATAACAGCACTGGAGGGACATCTATAAATATAACAGCCAATGGAGGGACACTATATAAAATAACAGCATGGAGGGAACAATCTATAAAATATAACAGCAATGGAGGGACATCTATAAATATAACAGCACTGGAGGGACTCATCATATAAATATAACAGCAATGGAGGGACACTATAAATATAACAGCACTGGAGGAACATCTAAATATAACAGCACTGGAGGGACATCTATAATATAACAGCAAGAGGGACATCTATAAATATAACAGCACTGGAGGGACATCTATAATATAACAGCCCAAGGAGGGACATCTATAAATATAACAGCACTGGAGGGACATCTATAAATATAACAGCACTGGGAGGGACAATCATATAATATAACAGCAATGGAGGGACATCTATAAATATAACAGCAATGGAGGGAAATCGATAAATAAACAGCACTGGGGGACATCTATAAATATAACAGCACTGGAGGGACATCTCTAATATAACAGCAATGGAGGGAATCTATAAATATACAGCAATGGAGGGACATCTATATAAATATAACAGCATGGGAAATCTATAAATAAACAGCACTGGAGGGACATCTATAATATACAGCACTGGAGGGACATCTATAAAATAACAGCAATGGAGGGACATCTAAAATAAACAGCACTGGAGGGACATCTATAATATAACAGTAATGGAGGGACATCTATAAATATAACAGTAATGGAGGGACATCTATAAATATAACAGTAAGGAGGGACATCTATAATATAAACAGCAATGGGGGAATTATAAATATAACAGTAATGGAGGGACATCTATAAATATAACAGCAATGGAGGGACATCTATAAATATAACAGTAATGGAGGGACATCTATAAATATAACAGTAATGGAGGGACACTTATAATATAACAGTAAGGAGGGACATCTATAAATAATAACAGTAATGGAGGGACATTCTATAAATATCACAGCAATGGAGGGACATCTAAAATCTAAACAGACTGGGGGACATCTATAAATATAAACAGCATGGAGGGACATCTAAATATAACAGCACTGGAGGGACATCTATAAATATACAGCATGGAGGGACATTAAAAATAACAGCACTGGAGGGACGGAGGGACATCTATAAAATATAACAAGCAATGGAGGGACATCTATAAATATAACAGTAATGGAGGGAATTATAAAATAACAGTAATGGAGGGAATCTATAACATATAACAGTAAGGGAGGGACATCTATAAATATAACAGTAATGGAGGGACATCTATAAATATAACAGTAATGGAGGGACATCTATAAATTATAACAGTAATGGAGGGACATCTATAAATATAACAGCACTGGAGGGACATCTATAAATATAACAGCACTGGAGGGACATCTATAAATATAACAGTAATGGAGGGACATCTTTAATATAACAGTAATGGAGGGACATCTATAAATATAACAGTAATGGAGGGACATCTATAAATATAACAGTAATGGAGGGACATCTATAAATATAACAGTAATGGAGGGACATCTATAAATATAACAGCACTGGAGGGACATCTATAAATATAACAGCAATGGAGGGACATCTATAAATATAACAGCAGGAGGGACATCTATAAATATAACAGAATGGAGGGACATCTATAAATATAACAGCAATGGAGGGACATCTATAAATAAACAGCAAATGGAGGACATCTATAAATATAACAGCAATGGAGGGACATCTATAAGAACAGTAATGGAGGACATCATAATATAAACAATGGAGGACATCTATAAATATAACCGCATGGAGGGACATTCTTAAATATAACAGCAATGGAGGGACATCTAATATAACAGTAATGGAGGGACATCTATAAATATAACAGACTGGGGGACATCTAAATAATAACAGCACTGGAGGGACATCTATAAATATAACAGCACATGGAGGGACATCTATAAATATAACAGCAATGGAGGGGACATCTATAAATATATAACAGCACTGGAGGGACATCTATAAATATAACAGCAATGGAGGGACATCTATAAATATAACAGCACTGGAGGGACATCTATAAATATAACAGCACTGGAGGGACATCTATAAATATAACAGCAATGGAGGGACATCTATAAATATAACAGCCAATGGAGGGACATCTATAATATAACAGCACTGGAGGGACATCTATAAATATAACAGCACTGGAGGGACATCATAAAATAACGCACGGAGGACATCTATAAATATAACAGCACTGGAGGGACATCTATAAAAATAACAGCACTGGAGGGTCATCTATAAATATAACAGCACTGGAGGGACATCTATAAATATAACAGCAATGGAGGGACATCTATAAATATAAACAGCAATGGAGGGACATCTATAAAATAAACAGCAATGGAGGGACATCTATAAAATAAAAGCAATGGAGGGACATCTATAATATACAACAGCACTGGAGGGAAATCTATAAAATAAACAGCAATGGAGGGAAATCTATAAATATAACAGCAATGGAGGGACATCTATAAATATAACAGCAATGGGAGGGAAATCTATAATATAAAGCACTGGAGGGAATATAAATAAACAGCACTGGAGGGACATTTATAATATAACAGACACGGAGGGACATTTTAAATATACGCAAGGAGGGAACACTATAAAATAACAGCACTGGAGGGACATCTTATAAAATAACGCATGGAGGGACATTATAAATGTAACAGCACTGGAGGGACATCTATAATATAACAGCACTGGAGGGACATCTATAAATATAACAGCACTGGAGGGACATTTATAAATATAACAGCACTGGAGGGACTTTAAATATAAACAGCAATGGAGGGACATATAAATAAACGCACTGGAGGGACTCATAAATATAACAGCACTGGAGGGACATTTATAAATGTAACAGCACTGGAGGGACATCTATAAATATAACAGCACTGGAGGGACATCTATAAATATAACAGCACTGGAGGGACATTTATAAATATAACAGCACTGGAGGGACATCATAAATATAACAGTAATGGAGGGACATCTATAAATATAACAGCACTGGAGGGACATTTATATAACAGCAATGGAGGGACATCTATAAATTATAACAGCACTGGAGGGACATCTATAAAATAACAGCACTGGAGGGAAATCTAAAATATAACAGCACTGGAGGGACATCTATAAATATAACAGCAATGAGGGACATCTATAAAATAAACAGCTGGAGGGACATCTATAAATAAACAGCATGGAGGGAAATCTATAAATATAACAGCACTGGAGGGAACTATAAATATAACAGCACTGGAGGGACATTTAAATATAACAGCACTGGAGGGACATCTATAAATATAACAGCAGGAGGGAACATCTATAAAATAAACAGCACTGGAGGGAAAATCTATAAATATAACAGCACTGGAGGGAACATTATAAAATATAACAGCACTGGAGGGACATTTATAAAATAACAGCATGGAGGGACATCTATAATATAACAGCACTGGAGGGACATTATAAATATAACAGCACTGGAGGGACATCTATAAATATAACAGCACTGGAGGGACATCTATAAATATAACAGCACTGGAGGGACATTTATAAATATAACAGCACTGGAGGGACATCTATAAATATAACAGCATGGAGGGACATCTATAAATATAACAGCACTGGAGGGACATTTATAAATATAACAGCACTGGAGGGACATCTATAAATATAACAGCACTGGAGGAACATCTATAAATATAACAACACTGGAGGGACATCTATAACGTAACAGCATGGAGGGACATCTATAAAATATAACAGCACTGGAGGAACATCTATGAATTATTTCCATGTTATCATTTACATCATAGGCCAGACTTACTGTTTACTAATCTAAAATAGGAAATACTTCTAGGACATTAATCCATAAAGCTTTATTGTGGATGTTCTTACCTTGAGATTTGGTGCACAGAAGAACCCAGAAGGTCATAGCAAGAACAATAAGATAAGAGTCACAGCCAAATAGGGATTATTTACAGCCAAAACCCCAGAATCCTTTCCTACAATAGAGAGATGTGGAACTTAGCACTGAGAAAAACACTTTCTAGGTATGGACCTTTAAAGAAGATAATTGGGTGATTGCTGTCTGTTCGGAAGGGAACAGGTTGGTTGCACTACATACAGATTTCTGTTTGATCTGCAACAGCTTAGAATTTTTTTTCGGCAATGAATTGAAATCAAATTATTTACAACAGATTCATCTGCAGATGATAGGCGCAAAGCATGAATGGAGAGAGAAAGAAGAAACAGAAAAGTAAGGTAGGTGCCCATAGTAGATATAAGGTAGATTAGACGTTCGTCGTAGACAATGTATAATCAATTAATATCTATAGCACTGGCAGTTTCTCACCTTCTAATGTTCCTTCGTTGGTCACGTCTGACATTATTTTGTGATCACAAAAAGAGAATGGATGAGGCGGTTCTTTCAGCATTGCCCAACATAGCAGGAATGTCAGAAGGTGAGTTCTTAATGTATGGGCACCTTAACACTAATCATTATTGATTAACATCTCCTGTTGGTAGTAGTAAGGGTTCCTACTAAGCCCAATACCACAATATAAACGTCAGATTGGAAAATCTACAACATCAGCCCTATTAATTACTTACAGGTGAACATTAAATGTTGACACTTATTGAATTAAATAAAATGTTACTTCATGTAACTTTATTAGGTGTTTTGTTCTGTATAGGTGAGATTTAGACTTGGGATTTATAATGTATTTGTTAGAAAGGAATTTGGTTTACAACAGGACGACATGACTGCCATTTAGTGTCAACTAGACAGGTGATATGATACACTCAGGGAGATTCAATAAAAGTTCTTATCGTTTAAATGGTGCTAACTTTGCCCCAACCATCAGAGTTAGCTTTCAAATGTTACATAAGTTCTGATGAGTTGGGGCAAAATTAGTACCATTTTAAACGATAAGAACTTTTATTGAATAACCCTCACTATGTTGAGAAACAGGTTTTCTTTATGTGGAAATGTACAGAGTAAGGCCAGTAGCTAATAGAACAGGATGGTAACATTCCACTAAGGAGCTATTAACCATGGCCAGAATGTATCTAAACTATCAATATAAGAAGGATCCAATACTGTTCCTCCAGCCCTGTTACATCATAGCAATAAAATGCAGTAGATGCAAAAAAAAGGAAGAGAAAATTCTCATGAAATGATGCCTTGAAGCGCTGAAGTCCTGAGTTCGATTCCACCCTTGGACACATCTGCAAGGAGTTTGTATGTTCTCCCTGTGCTTGTACTATCATAAAGACATACTGATAGGTTGTATGTGTTAAATAAATGTGATTAGATTGTAAGCTCCTCAGGGCAGGGCCTGATGTGAATGTATACATGTAATTGTAAAGCGCCATAGTAGATGTTAGCGCCATATAAATCCACAATAACAATATAATTGAAAAATGTGGTTGTATATATAACTGAGTGGGCCCTTGGTGTTAATCTCATGGTGAACACCCTTCAAGCCTTTCCAACAACAACTAATAAACGTAATTTTACTTCTACATACCTGTATCAAGTTTACAGTTGTTCCATGGTACAACTGATGTGTCCTCCTGACTAACCAGATTGGAGACAGTACAAGTATAAGACAGATGCAGGTCTAGTGGAGACAAGTAGACTTTGGCAATGCGGCCCCCGTCATATATGGAATCATTTAAACTTACAGAACCACCCATCTCGGAATTTGCTGCCCATCTGTACGTGATATCACTGCCACTGGCGGTGACACAGCTCAGAAAAACGGTACAATTGTCACTTTCTTCTCCACTGCTAGATGAAAAGACCTGGACCACTGGCTTGGCCACCACCTCTGGAGAAGAAAACCCTTGTTGCAGAATTATTTCAAATAAATGGCAAGTTGGGAGTATAGCGCACACATTCTTATAACAGTATCAATTGAAAAAGTGGTTGTGAACATTTAAAGTTGGCCAGTGTCGGGATGGACTGTTGGGGGCCCACCTGAAAATTTGAGATCAGGGGCCCACCAGGATGAGTTTAGGGGCCCACCTAACATTTCATATCTCTATTATCACACATTCACATATCTATCTTACTCCTACTGACTCCTGTATTTATATTTTAGCAGTTTTCTCTGTTCTCTTGGGTTTATGGGCTGGATTCACTTATAACGCTGTGGGACAGTTTGACACTAAAGTGGGCATCTGATACAGGAAGACAGATTACAGACGGATTAAGACTTCTTCTCTTACCATATACTGTTAGGTGAAACTGTATTTGTTGCATACTCCCTCCATAGTCAACCAGAAGACTACTGAAGGTTCCACTGTCCCCCATCTCCAATGATGTGACCTCCAGTGTAAAGTTCTTGAGAAGGTTGATTCTTCCAAAGAATCTAGATCTGTATTTTGTCTCCGTGGATCCTCTCGTAAACGAGGCCACTAGTTCCTCAGTGTGGGACATGTGTTTCCAAAAGACGTCCCTAGTGGTGAATCCACGAGGAATCTGGGGTGCCAGATGTATTTTGCCACCTATTATCCCTTGGACTTGGTAAATGTGCTTGGCTGAAAGCACTCCTGCATAAGAACGAAACGAACAAAGTTAGGTTGAAATGCCTGCTGACAGGAATGCTGGGAGTTGTAGTTTTCAAACATCTGTCAGGGTTTTACCCGCATTGTTAGGCTTCCTAACACTCCTCATTCTCTCAATCTCTTTTACCATTTCATTCCTTTAACATCCATTGACAAATGATTTTACACTGTATAATTATTTTACACTATATAAATTGATTTTTTTTAACGCATCACCATAAAAAATATGATGTCACAATCAGTAACATGCCAAAATGTTCTATTTATCCAATTAAAACATCCAGTACCCATAATGCATCTTACACCACAGGATAATACATAGAGAAAAATATACAAAAGAATGAATGTATGTACCTGAATTACAGAGTTAAAGGAGAACAGGTCTGACTTGTTCCTCTCAGTAATGATCTTACCTGCCTGTGCAAACAGAAGGAGAACCCCCCAGTTACAGTCCATCCTATGATACGTAACCCAAGGGCTCTTTTCTCAGTTGCCTGTAAACTTCTCTTCCAACCTTCGTCAGTTTTTCTGATGTTTTCCTCACAAACAGCACAAAGATAAGTGAATGAAAATATCCCCTAATGTCTTATGACCAATTACAAGGCTGTGACTGGGAAGGGGAACTCCACATCTTGCTGACAATTAGAAATTCCCATGGCTCTTTTTTTTACATTTTCCTTTGGTTATGGTTCTTTGGGCACTACCACCCCACCCCTTCCAACTCTGAAGGGCACCGTGCCCAATTGCATTGGCACCTAAACAAATGTGAAGTTTGAATAACATTACACAATGGTATAAATAAAAACAATGCCAACAATCCTCTACATAACATGCTGGGAATTTGTCCTTTTACATTTTCACCCACAATCGTAAAACCACCTACCTTATAATAGGTTGTGTATTAGAGGGTACTTAGATTGTAAGCTGTTTGGGTCAGGGCCTTGTGTGATAATAGGGATGGCCGAACATGAACTGGTCAAACTAGTTCGGGCATGAACTAGTTCGTTTTCCGAACTCGCGGCTGTATTTTCGATAATTATTTAAAAATTCGATAATAATAAACCCTCGAATATAACGTTCGGTAACCCTGTAATGTATCGTTCGGTAACCCTGTAATGTATCGTTCGGTAACCCTGTAATGTATCGTTCGGTAACCCTGTAATGTATCGTTCGGTAACCTTAATGTATTTCGGAACCCTGTAATGATCGTTCGGTAACCTGTAATGTATCGTTCGGTAACCCTGTAAGTTGTATCGTTCGGTAACCCTTAATGTATCGTTCGGTAACCCTGTTGTAAGTATGTTCGGTAACCCGTAAGTATCATTGGTAACCCTCTAATGTATCGTCGGTAACCCTGTAATGTATCGTTCGGTAACCCTCTAATGTATCGTTCGGTAACCCTGTAATGTATCGTTCGGTAACCCTCAAATGTATCATTTGGTAACCCTCTAATGTATCGTTCGGTAACCCTGTAATGTATCGTTCAGTAACCCTCTAATATATCGTTCGGTAACCCTCGAATGTATCGTTTGTTTCGGTAACCCGTTGAATGTATCGTTCGGTTAACCCTCTAATGTATCGTTCGGTAACCCTCTAATGTATCGTTCGGAACCCTCTACATGTATCGTTCGGCAACCCTCTAATGTATTGTTCAGTAACCCTCAAATGTATCATTCGGTAACCCTCTAATGTATCGTTCGGTAACCCTGTAATGTATCGTTCAGTAACCCTTTTAATATATCGTTCGGTAACCCTCGAATGTATCGTTCGGTAACCCTCTAATGTATCGTTCGGTAACCCTCTAATGTATCGTTCGGTAACCCTCTAATGTATCGCTCGGTAACCCTGTAATGTATCATTTGGTAACCCTCTAATGTATTGTTCGATAACCCTCTAATGTATCGTTCGGTAACCCTCTAATTTATCGTTTGGTAACCCTCTAATGTATCGTTCGGTAACCCTCTAATGTATCATTCGGTAACCCTCTAATGTAGCAATTGATTTCCTCAAATTTAGCATTCATTCTCGTTAACCCTCCAATTTAGCGTTGGTTTTCATTAACCCTTTAATGTAGCTGCTGATTTTGCCAACCATTGAATGTAGCATTAGTTTTTGGTAACCCTCGAATGTAGCATGCAGAAAACCCCACAATTGCCAGATCGTGGGGAAGGAATTGTTTAAACAAGTTTTGGTGATAGTGACATGTCCCCCAGACCATTTCCCAGGTGCCACAGCCATTTACAGTAAGTTACCATTGTTAGTTTAACTGTTAGTCCCCTGAACTTTCCAAACCAATGGTCTCCCATAGACTATAATGGGTTCGTTTCCGATCTACCAAACTTTTACTGAAGTTCGGTAGTTCGTAAACGAACCGAACTTCACTAAGTTCGGTCATCTCTAATGGATAAACACAACATCACCTTTTAGGCTCCATAGTGTATAATGTTTGTCCCTTTACACACACTGGGCTGTTCTCTGTAATGCTAACCTTATGATTAAATCGAATGAAGCTGAGCTGGATTTAGAACAATTTACTTTGTGCAGGAAGAGAGGAAATATCCTATGACAGTGAAACTAGAGAGGACGTGGGCGTTTAAAGGGAAACTGTTCCATTAATCCAGTGAAATCATGTGGTTTATAGGAAAGGGACAGGGAATTTTTAGCACTGCAATGGAGAGAATGTATGTTTCCTGTATGAAGTTACCATACATGGTCAATTGGTTCATACAATTGATTGGTAACAATATTTCTTACAATCCAATTGCTTCAACAAGTTTTTGTCTATTTTTGTTAATTTGATTCTTTAAAGGGCATGTTCGTCCTTGAAACAATAAAATGGTCAATTGTCAGTTACCTGCCCCCAACCTCAACTGATATATTCAGCTCATTATTACCTGTATTACTAGCCAGATATTTAAAGGGCATGTCCACATGCCAAACCACTCCCGGAGGCCAGATAGGAGGCAGAGTCCTATATGGACTCTGCAGTACTCCTGGTGGGCGTTTTTTTGGACTTTAGGGGGGGATAGCAGTAGAACCAGATGGAGCTGGGATGTAAGGTAAGGATTGCTTGTGAAGGTTCTCATTCATCCAGATCATGGTATATCTGTTGTATTCAATTAGATCAACTGGACTTGAAATGTAGTTCTTGAAGACGTTTCGCTAGTCATCCGACTGGCTCTCTCAATTCAGAATGACTTGTACAAGAATCTGTGGCAATTATGTACCCTGGAAAATCCCAATTAGCATAGGCGTTCCTATAACACCTCTTAGCCACTATCCAATCACACCCTTAACACCTGGCTGTGATATGCTAATTGGGATTTTCCAGGGTACATAATTGCCACAGATTCTTGTACAAGTCATTCTGAATTGAGAAAGCCAGTCGGATGACTAGCGAAATGTCTTCAAGAACTACATTTCAAGTCCAGTTGATCTAATTGAATACAACAGATAAGGTAAGGATTAAACTACACTACACAATGGGGCCAGTAGTGGGGGGAATATAGTTTTGGGGGTGGACATGCCCTTTAAGGATAATTATTGTCCCCAATCTGGTAGACTAATGGGGCCCATACACTAACAAATGTTATGTTCCAGCAGTACAATCGATCGATCGCATGATAGAAATATTCCTGTTGGCCAGATAATAAAAAATTTCATGCACCCATACACGGACCGCCAATTGTACAATCAGCTGATCATACGACTGGGATTTGATAGTGTATGGGCCCCATAAGCTGGCCCCTCTCTCAATGTAGCCAATTAATGATTTGACATCTGACATCACAGCCAATGAGTGACTGCTGTTTTACCTGATGGCTCCTTTGCACATGCTCAAGCTTCTGAAAATCTCTTTAAGCAGAGAGAGGTGGCAATAATGACCCATAATGTCTGTATAACAGTTACATAGTAACATAGTATTGGAGGTTGTATAAAGACATACGTCCATCTAGTCCAACCTTTATACCCTACCCATAATGTCTGTATAACAGTTACATAGTAACATAGTATTGGAGGGTGTATAAAGACATATGTCCATCTAGTCCAACCTTTATACCCTACCCATAATGTCTGGATAACAGTTACATAGTAACATAGTATTGGAGGTTGTATAAAGACATATATCCATTAGTCCAACCTTTATACCCTACCCATAAGTTCTGTATAACAGTTACATAGTAACATAGTATGGAGGTTGATAAAGACATATGTCCATCTTTCCAACCTTATACCCTACACATAATGTCTGTATAACAGTTACATAGTAACATAGTATTGGGGTTGTATAAAGGACATCGTCCATCTAGTCCAACCTTATACCCTACCCATAAGTCTGTATAACAGGTAAATAGTAAATAGTATTGGAGTTGTATAAAGACATACGTCATCTAGTCCAACCTTATACCATACCATAATGTCTGTTAACAGTACATAGTAACATAGTATGGAGGTTGTATAAAGACATATACGACCATCTAGTCCAACCTTATACCCTACCATAAGTTGTATAACAGTATATAGTAACATAGTATTGGAGGTTGTATAAAGACAAACGTCCATCTAGTCCAATCTTATACCCTACTATAATGTCTGTAAAACAGTTAATAAAACATAGTATTGGAGGTTTGTTAAAGACTACGTCCATCTAGTCCAACCTTCTTTTAACCTACCCATAATGTCTGTCTAACAGTTACATAGTAACAGAGTATTGGAGGTTGTATAAAGACATACGTCCATCTAGTCCAACCTTATACCCTACCCATAATGTCGGTCTAACAGTTACAAGTAACATAGTATTGGAGGTTGTATAAGACAATACGTCCATCTGTCCAATCTTTATACCCTACCATAATGTCTGTATAACAGTTACATAGTAATAGTATTGGAGGTTGAATAAAGAAAGATATTCGTCCAATCTAGTCAACCCTTTATACCCTACCCATAATGTCTGTCTAACAGTAACATAGTAACATAGTAGTTGGAGGTTTTATAAAGACATACTTCATCTAGTCCACCTTATACCCTACCAAAATGTCTGTATAACGGTTAAAAATAGTAACATGTATAGAGGTTTATAAAGAATACGTCCATCTAGTCCAACCTTTATACCCTACCCATAATGTCTGTATAACAGTTACATAGTAACATAGTATTGGAGGTTGAATAAGACATACGTCCATACTAGTCCAACCTTATACCTACCCATAATGTCATATAATACAAGAATTGTGGAAGCACTCCAATTAGGCTAATTTACAACATACATTTTGTGAAGTGCTACTGATCTGGTCAAATATTTAAAAACATAGAATATAATTCATGCAAATTCACCCATAATGTCTGTATAACAGTTACATAGTAACATAGTATTGGAGGGTGTATAAAGACATATGTCCATCTAGTCCAACCTTTATACCCTACCCATAATGTCTGTATAACAGTTACATAGTAACATAGTATTGGAGGTTGTATAAAGACATATATCCATGTAGTCCAACCTTTATACCCTACCCATAATGTCTGTATAACAGTTACATAGTAACATAGTATTGGAGGTTGTATAAAGACATATGTCCATCTATTCCAACCTTTATACCCTACACATAATGTCTGTATAACAGTTACATAGTAACATAGTATTGGAGGTTGTATAAAGAATACGTCCATCTAGTCCAACCTTATACCCTACCCATAATGTCTGTATAACAGGTAAATGAAATAGTATTGGAGGTTGTATAAGACATACGTCCATCTAGTCCAACCTTTATACCTACCTATAATGTCTGTATAACAGTACATAGTAACATAGTATTGGAGGTTGTATAAGGACATACGACCATCTAGTCCAACCTTTATACCCTACCATAATGTCGGTATAACAGTTTATAGTAACATAGTATTGGAGGTTGTATAAAGACAAACGTCCATCTAGTCCAACCTTATACCCTACCATAATGTCTGTAAAAACAGTTACATAATAACATAGTATTGGAGGTTGTATAAGACATACGTCCATTAGTACAACTTATACCCTACCCATAATGTCTGTATCAACAGTTATCATAGTAACAGAGTATTGGAGGTTGTATAAAGACATACGTCCATCTAGTCCAACCTTATACCCTACCCATAATGTCGGTTCTAACAGTTCGAAGTAACATAGTATTGGAGGTTGTTATAAAGACATACGTCCATCTGTCCAACTTTATACACCTACCCATAATGTCTGTATAACAGTTACATAGTAACATAGTATTGGAGGTTGCAAATAAAGATATTCGTCCACTGTCCACCTTTATACCCTACCCTAATGTCTGTCTAACAGTACATAGTAACATAGTAGTGGAGGTTTTATAAAGACATACTTCCATCTAGTCCTACCTATACCCTACCCCAAAATGTCTGTTATAACGGTAACAAAGTAACATAGTATTAGAGGTTTATAAAGACATACGTCCATCTAGTCAACCTTTATACCCTACCCATAAGTCTGTTATAACAGTTACATAGTAACATAGTATTGGAGGTTGAATAAAGCATACGTCCATTAGTCCAACTTTATACCCTACCCATAATGTCAATAATACAAGAATTGTGGAAGCACTCCAATTAGGCAATTTACAACTACATTTTGTGGAAGTGCTAGATCTGGTCAAATATTATACAAACTAGAAAATATAATCAATGCCACATTCCTAGGCCCAATACAATACATTATCTGCACCACTGGCATACCTTTTTAAAACAAAGGGGTTTTAGTATAAATCACTGTGATCACATGAATTAAAAAGCCTTCCAACACTACAAGGTAACCCCAGTATGGATCGAAGGTCTACGTCTAACCTTTTACAATTCTTTTACTTCAATTACGTTAGCCAAACTTTGGCAGTCTCCTTTCATTAAACACTGGTCCAATAACAGGCTCATATCTCCTTCCCAATGTCTGTATAACCGTAAATATAACATAGTATTGGGGTTGTATAAAGACATACGTCCATCTAGTCAACCTTTATACCCTACCCTAATGTCGCTTACACAGTATACATAGTAACATAGTATTGGAGGTTGTATAAAAGACATTACATCCATCTGGTCCAACCTTTATACCCTACCCATAATGTCGTATACCAGTTACATAGTAACATAGTTGGGGTTGATTATAAGACATACGTCCCATCTAGTCCAACCTTTTTATACCCTAACCATAATGTCGTATAACAGTTACATAGTAACATAGTATGGATGGTTGTATAAAGACATACGTCATCTATGTCCAACCTTTATACCCTACCCATAATGTCTGTATAACAGTACATAGTAAATAGTAGAGTTGTATAAGACATACGTCCATCTAGCCAAATTTATACCCTACACATAATGTCTGTATAACGTTACATAGTAACATAGTATGGAGGTTGTATAAAGACCATACGTCCATCTAGTCCAACTTTATACCCTAAGCCATAATGTCTGTATAACAGTTACATAGTAACATAGATTGGAGGTTGTTTATGAAAGACATAGTCCATTCTGTCAAACCTTATAACCTACCCATAATTCTGTTAAACAGTAAATTAGTAACCATAGTATGGCCAATCCGTTTCCCCTAGTAATTTTAATATGAAAGAAGAAATTCCCGCTACTCTCTTTTCATATAGGATAAGGAATAGTGCACGAACATATAGTTAAGAATCCCAACAAACAAAGAGATTACGATCAGAAAAATGGGCAGACATTTTGCTCTGGGATTTGAATGGACCCAAGCATCCACAGCCGATATTATACTCTGTCCAAGTTTTAATGGACAGGAATCCAGACAGCACTTTTTTTAAGCGGGTTCTATATCAAATCCCATAGAATTCTGGACATGTGAACCTGATGTCTCCTGCCTTGGCCTCCAGTTACCAAAATTGCTGTCCAAATTGAAAAACGAGACAGAGAATCCGGCCGTCTTTCTTATTATCTTGTTGCCCTCGGATAGTTTTGCCTTAAGCCATGAATTAAACTTGCAACGATCTCAAGGAATAAGTGCCTGAGCAATCTGAGAACTGGGGGGACCTTGATTGTCAGAAACCATTTAGGACTTGAACTACGATCATCTCACCATCTCAAATAAGATTCTCTTTATTCTCTAAACCGAGGTCCGCCCCTAATTATTATTGCAACGATGATTGAAAAAAATCTCAATAGGACTATTATTTCAGTCAATCATGAAATCTTATCCATCGTAAGGGCCATCTACCAAATGACCATGGCCTTAAAGGAATGCCCCGAATTCCTACAGATGCGGCCGCATCAGTATAAAAATTTAAAGGAGTCGGTTTTTTCCAGGAATTCTTGGTGACAACATGTTTGGCCATTAAAATGTTCTAAGAATGTGGCCATAATCTCAGATCTTCCCTACACTCAGGCGAGATTCGATATGGTGGGAAAGATTGGTGGAGCCCATGGTGGTCAATGAGCCGTCTATTAAAAAAAATCGCGACAGGTAAGACTGGGGGGTGGCAAGTCAGATGACTAATAGTGATTGCCAGTTCTTTTAATGGCGTTTTGTGTGCGCTTAACGCTCTATTAACTAATTTTTGAAGTTAAGCCAGTTTCGGCAGGAAGCCTAAATTGTATCAGGAATGAGTTTATCTCGATTATAAAAATTGGGGATGAAGTGCAGGGATGAAAACCGTTCTTATTCACGCAAATGGGACCACCCACATTGTCTTGTTAACCAAAAGAAGATCGTACAAAAGTTTTGCGGGATGTATTGGCCGGGCCGAGTAAAAAGGAAATCTAAATAGTGGTTGTATATAAGTATCAGAACCTGCTTCATGCCTAACGACCCCAGTCAATAAAACTTGCAAATACTTCAAGTAAACGCAAGAAACGAAGCAGCCCATGGTAACAGTTATAGAAAGAATAGCATCCGTCAAAATGGAAACCCAGCGTCCTAGTGGACATTCCGGGTGAATGGGGGAGGAGTCTGAAGGCTGATTCTACACGGATTTGGCCCAATTAAAGCTCCCTGACCCACCTACGCGTCAAATGATGTATATGCACCGAACATAGTTAATGTTAATACCATCATTGAATGAATCTCCGAAATTTGGCAATGAGAGAGATGAATAAGACGGTAACACCATTTTTCTTTGTTAGGTACTAAGCCAAAGGAGAAACTTTAAATTTGGAAAGGGGGGAGGGATTAGTGAAGGGGCCGGCTATTCTGCCCAAGGAAAGTTCTTATTGTATCTTAGTCTAACTCATTTCTGGTTGAATGCGACTGATTTTAAGTTATCTGGGACTATTAACTTGGGTCTAAGCTTTCCGGCGGGATTCTGGAAAAACCGTTTGAAATACGTCTTTAATTAATGAAGCTTTCTTCAGCGTTTGGGTTAGAGCTCTAGCCATTGCAGCATTTTTGATAAGATAACTGGGGTATCAAGTTTTGGTTGACTATCCTGGCTTGTTTTCCTGCGGGATAAAGTTTATGACTGCAACAAAAAGGAGGATGCCCCCGTTAAACACAGAGCATTAGTGCCTATATCTGCAGTGGCTTGCCATTTACAAGATGATTAATTTAAAGGCCAGCAGGTGTTTGAAGCGGTGGTTGATGGAGCAGGTTTTCCTGGGTTGAGAAAAATTGGGTTAGGGAATAAAGTTTGTCTTGGGGCTCTAACATAGTGAGCCATAAGTCTAGTCTTTCGACAACCAAGCATACTCTGTGGGTGGACTGATTGCTTTGTCGTCGGAACTGCTATGTCATAACGAACCACCCAATTCCCCCATATGCCTATGGGGCTTCTAGCACTTATATCGAGATATTTAAATAGGATGGGCCAGGTCAGGCTTGATGGTGGTCAACACATTGGCATGATCAGAATGACTGAGCCAGTTGGGGCAATGTACGTGCCACGGGCCTCTTCTCTCTCCGCTAAGTCACTGACTTCTTCTCACTTTGAAACTCCTTTACCAAAGGCAGCAAGGAAAGAATATCGACGTATTCGCCCCTTTTATAATTTTTCCCGTACTGCGTGGGCAAATGGTAAGCCCAGGGGGTAGTCTCACACGACACTACCTCCACGGAGACAAACATATGGTACGTTCTTAACACGTAGAAGACAGCGCTAGATTCAGAGAGTAGTAATTTCCTTTTGAACCCTTTTTATAATGGCTAAATTATTATGGGCCGTAGTGCCCGTAATGAGTGTGGCAACCTGACCATATGTTGAGTTGTATGCCCTTGAAATTGAAAACTAATTAGAGAGCGTATTAAACGCCTCCTTCAGATGCAAAGTATCTTATATACTTTTTATTGGTGTAATTACCTGCAGCTTTTTGCAATGTCCCGCTTTCAGCGCGAAAGGAGGGGATCCAGCTGGTAGTTGAGGTGGTTGGTCCATGGTTGTCACCTGTGCTTCCTTGGCAGGTACCCTGGGGACCGAGCTTTGTTAGCTGCAAGATGAGGTGCTGGATACATTAGGCCCTGTGAGGAACAATAGAAGGGAAGGGGGGAGGAAACATGTTAAACGCCCTTTGCCAGCAGAACCACTTGAACAGCAGTCTGACTTGCGTGGGGGGAATGGGAGTGAGCAGCACTGCCATTCAGATTGTTTTAACTGTTTTATTATAAGCTTGCAGCAGGAGGAGCGACATGGAAGGCCCACAGCGGGAACCTTTTGCAGTCGTCCTGTGCCTCTTAGCCCCCCGTTGCGCTTTTCCAGGACCATTACTGGCTGACATCCGCTATTCCTATTGGCCTTGGGGGCTGCCTCACAACAGCCGGAGCAGTTATCATTTCCCCGGCGCCTGGCTCGCGCTTGGCCGGCCGTGAAGCCTCCGCATCCACTGAATCTGATTGGCCGCACGCCGCCTTCTTCAGGACCGTGTCCCGGTCTAAATGGGAAAGAACTCCAATTTCTGTTTCGGCGAGCTGTAGAATACGCCCCTGGGATCCGCCCCACGCTCAGACATTACGCCTCCGGGCGTAACGCGCTGTCCTGGATTCAGAAAACTCCAGCCAGCCGCCCCCCCCCTACTTGCTTCGTTCGGGTCGCTGGAGCGACGCAGCCACTCAGATACCATTGTCTTGCGCACCGACTGCTCATTTCTGCTCCTCGGTACTGCAGTTCCAGATGTTTTGTGGTGAGTCTGCTGAGGGGACACTGGATGCTGGACCCTATGCTTTATCCCATTAAACACACCCCTGGGAGATAAGAGAGAGATAGGGGACCAGCCAATTATCCTAATCAAAGGGGAAGCCATGATTCGGCCCAAGGGGTGACTAAGCCACTCACTCCATCACTAAGGGTTACCGAAGTTTTGCCAGGGGGGGCGGGAGAGGCCCACGGGTGCTGAGGACCCATTTTTCTAGCAACCCAGGCCTGTATAGTCCCCAGTCACGTCCCATGACTGTCCAGGGCTAAAGGCCTGGCAAACCAAGGCCTCTACTCCAATGTCAATTATTTAAACATTTTTTTGTTTTTCAACAAAAATGTTGCAGATTTGCTCATTAAACTATGGAACAAAATTAAGGGAAAAGAATTAAAGCTTACAAAATTCATTTTTGAACCACATATCGCCCTCTATCACATGACCAATTGCCTTGTCCTGAATTCAGTGATATATATGGCATTCACCTACTAAATACCCGATAGTCCAATCATACTACTTGCATTTTTTATGTTCATTTAATGTCAATGACGTACCTATCCATGCAGATCGTCAGGGACTCTCACATTCTGCATATTAAAGCAACTGTAAGCTTCTGCTCTTAAGGAAATAGCATGTGTATCTGTTGTTAAGGTGCCAATATCTATTAAGATTTTACTTACCCGACCGAGCGTTCACACGATGTCCTTTCAATCCTGCCGGAACGCTCTCCGAGATTACATTCGGACCGACATGGGATTGCAAAATGAATGGGATTTTAGCCGATAGCATGTCGGTCAATTTTTTTTTTTTTGGTTTTTTAAGATCGGGAGAAGAGGAGAAGATTCCGGGCAGCATCGATGAACATCGTTCTGAACGCCGGTTCGGTAAGTAAAATCGTATAGATGTATTGGCCACCTTTACAATACAAAATCGTACTGCGACCAAAAAAAGGGCTGCGATCTTTTTCATTAGTCCAGTTGAATCTAATAAATTCAACAGGAAATAGGAAGGAAAGTGTTCCCAGCTATTAATTTTAAGTAGCCAATCAGATGTTAGAAAAGATAAACTGCCAGTGTAACCCAGTAGAAATCCCTTTTAATTGCATCAGCCTCTATTGGTTGTAGCAATACAATCATTTATTATAGACTTTCTGTAATTGTATTCACAAGGTTTAGTTTTACTGAAGATGTGTCAGGCTTTGTTGTAGGAATAAGAACATCAGTGCAGGAATGGAGAAAGAAACCTTCTCTAGGTAAGGGTCCACAATTCACCTAAGCTGGGAAACACAGAGCTAAGTGACCCCGCTTACACGTCACAGGAAGTCAGAGTTATTCATGTTATAGCTCGGTGATCATTCCCTCCTTCGGACATGGAATTTCAGGGCAGTATCTTGGTAAACCACATTACAAATGCCCCTGTCCATAACAATGATAAATTACACTGGGGCTTTCATACAAAAAAGAAAAGTAAATGGTCTGTAAGAAACAATTTTTATTTTGAGGTAAAAAAGCAAAAGTACACTGGAGAATCGCGCCTGCAGCTTCTATACGTTTGTCTGCTAAAAAAAAGAAAATTTATAACCATATCCTACAAGGGATAATAGAATTGGATATCAAGGTATATGAAGAAGAATCTTTACTTTTGCTAGGAACATAATCTACACAAAAAAAAAAAAGCATGGGGAATTGAACCGGTATCTTTCAATGTCTGTTTGTTTCCAAACCAGCACTTTAGCAGTGCACACCCATGCACATTTAGAAGATGAGAAGTTACATAAAAGAAGCTGCCATATATAAAGTTTTGTGAACAAAACAAAAAAAAAAAAAATCAAAACTCCGGGCAGTGACTAGTTTGTATTGTACAAAAAGTAAAATTGGGATTTGGAACCTGTGGATTCTGGGCAGTGGGTATTTCCAAAAAAAACATGGCATTATATGTTGTGCCAACAGAGATAAAAAAAATGGGGTTTACAGGTTAAATTACAAGAGAGTGATTACTGGGGTCAGGGGGCATGGCTCTTTGTGGAAGCCTACATGGGCTGTGGGTTGTACTGGCAACAACATATGGATGTGTACTAAGGCAATTAATAGAGCAGAATCTTATTTAATAATAGGTGTTCTTAGGAGGAAAAGCTTACACATTAGAATTAAATAGCAAACAGAGGCGGGGAGCAGACAGCGTAAGGAATGAAGGGTGGTATTATATTTTCTGGGGCTTGTTTTTCAAAACGAAGGGGATGTTGGGAATGCGGCAACACTATATGTAAAAGGTTTTTTGGGATGGAGATGACACTTTAAGATGTCAATCTAAATGACAAAACGATGGTTAGCATTTTAATTAGAAGATGATGCAGACTGCATGATTCAGTGTAACCATACAGCTCAAGTATTTAATTCAAGGAAACATGTAACATTTCATTACGTATTATTCGGGTCTTAAAGGCCAAAGTGGCAAACTCTACAAAACTACCAATTATTTATAGCTAGTAAATACAGTGTTGTGGCTAAAGGCAGCATTCTAGCCTTCAAGCCTCAAGGTGATTTCGTCACTGTAGTTCCCTTACATATGGGTTTTAATTTAGACATTTAAGGGGGAAACGGATTTGCACAAGCACTTGAAAGCAGTAAAACGGATTTAGCATTGATAATGTGACAGTACTGTAGATCACATGAGCAGATTTAAGTAAGGCTTGTCGACGCTGGGTTCTCAGACAGGAAAATAGTACATCTGGAGATCGCCTGTATTATTGTTGTTGCATATTAGATTAAAGTTTGCGGCTGACATGATTAAATTGACTTCTTGGAAATTCTTCTGTGGGTTCCTTGACTTTTAACCTGACAATATATTGAAGGTAATAAAACGTGCAGCAACACATATTAAGTAGATCTTTTTCAATTGTTTTTTAAATAGGAAGTCATAATTAAAGGGGAAGTCAGGCAAATATATATGCCTTCAGAAAAAAAAAAAAAAAAACATGTTCCATGATCTTTAAAGGGCATCTATACCGAAAAGCAGTTATTTTTCAATTGACCTATTTATTTTATATCCAATCTTAAAAAACTTATATTTCAGCGGTCAATAAAGTATTACGTGTCTCAAAAACTTCTTCTGTGAGTTTAAATTTTACTGTAGCTGGAATGGTGACAGAGTTTGACAGTGGGAATGCGTATGCTGTTTGCAGGCTTGACAGTTGGTTTGTGGGGAAAAAAGTTCAGGGGATGGAAGTAGGAGTGGTTAAAGAACGGATGGGGGGGGATACTGCTTCTAACAAAATGGGTGCTGGATTGAAGGCATGCAGCCCCACGGCAAATAAGTAGTAAGTGCTATTTCCATGTATTAAATGATAGATTTAAGATGAGGCAAAGTAATTTTTTCAGGATAGTGCCCGAATTGATCTGCGTATCCACCATAAAATAAATGTTCCCAAAAATACGACTTCCTGTTCCCGGGACTCCTAATAGAGGTTTTTCATATGGTCTTGCCCTTGACTCAGTCCCTGGGTTGCTTCAGTTGCTCGGTAGAAGGTCAGATAGACTTAGAAATTATTTAAGACCCAGCCCACAATCGTTCACAGGGTGCCCCCTTGTCTGGATTCATGTCATTTTTGTTTGTTGGGAGCGCCCATGCGAATCACAATCACATATGTAATAAACTGCACAGTGTGGCCTAGCACCATAGGAAGATTACAAGGAAAGTGGTGCACTCGGAAGGAGGAAGACGACAGCTCCTGAAATGGCAGCTCGCTATAGCAAAGGGGTAGTAGAAATCGATTTTCTCGAGTGTTTGTAGAGAATATGTAGAATAACTTTTTATAATTTTTTTGTATTTACACAATAATAATGATTTGTTAAATATATTTTTACTATTACTTAGATATATATTGGCCTATACGACACAAGCTGCTGAGTCCAGACCCTTCTGATGCTGCCGTGCAAGAAAAGGCCAAGGGAATGTAGTGCTGGTGATTATCCATTTAACAGCAGGTTGAAAATAGGTTCCGCGAATATTGTTGAGGTCTAGGTGTTGGGGGTTGTTTAGCTTGACTCTCATTTTAGTTTGGGAGGGGTGGAACCTACACTGTTTAAGATCAGCCCTCTATAATTTACCTTTTAATCTTCTTAATTGATGTGCTATTAAAATTACACTGACTGCACAGAGATGTTTGACTAAGGAAACAAAGGTGGGTAAGTACTTTTAAAGGCATGTCCACACTTAAAATAGTAAACTTTAATAATATTGTAGATCGACCCCTGCCCACCCCCAAGCGAGCTAGATCTTTAAAAAACAATCAGGACTGTTACTTACGGCCCTTTGCTACCGCGGTATGACACTGAATCTGGCCCCTGCTTGCGGAACTTGCAAGTCAGGGGCTGGTGATCTTTGTTGGAGGATCAGAGGGAGACGAGAAATCCTTTGGGATAGGAAGACACCACCTACCTTCACTTTTTCTAATTTGTACAGGACCTGCAGGCGAAACCATAAGGAGCCAATATGTAGGTAAGAATTTTTTAAACTACACAGTGGGGACAGGTAGTGGGTTAAATTTAGTTTTGGGGGGTGACATGTTGTGTAGATAGTGTGTAAGAGGGCATTTAGGGTTGGAGGGGGGGTGCCATTACTTATCTGGTTTGCAGGTTTGGGGATGAGTTTGCCCTCTTTAGAAACATAACTGTTTTTCATCTGGGGCAGTAATTTTGTGGAATGTAGAGTAAGCAGTGAAGAGTCTCATCTCACTCTAAACTTGGAATATTTGAGTGTGGTGCAAAGTTCTCAGAACTGCTTAACACCAGAGGCACATATGATCATAAAGGATATAGGCCGAGGACCCGCACTACTTGGGGACTTACAACTGTATTGTGACTAGGTAGGTGCAAGTTTGTGGAATGCCTAGCTGAAAAATGTTATTGATGTGAATCTCAAACAATTCAAAGGCTTGAAACCCCTCTTGACAGACAAAATTATCAAAGTTCTAAATGTTGGTGATATTGTATTCTTGTGTGTGAATGTTACCCATGTATAGATTGGTGTAGGCAGCGGAATGATTATATGAATGGAGGAGACTGAAGATAGATCCAGAAAAGCACACTAACCATCAATAATAAATAACACCCAAAAACTTCTGAAACTTATGCAACTAAAAGTCTTATGTTTTTTAAGTACTAACAATAGCCTGTGTGTGTACTCCTTATGTGCAGGTCACGATAAGTGCCATTAAATCAACATCAATATACAAAGTTACATAAGAAGCTTAGGCAAGATGTATAATAAATATCTTAAAATACCCAACATTAGGCTGGGCATTACACAAAGGGATATTGTGTCATGGGAGAAGATGACTGGCGTCGCAGCAATAGGTTGCAACCTGAAAAAAGTAGGTTAATGTAGCATGTGGTGACCACTGTACCCCCGATGATGGTGAGGGAGAACAGTACAACTTGACCCGAACCGCATGGTTGATTAGGGACTGGAATGGGATTACACTAACGTGTCGTTCTTCCATTGACGGATACACTACTGTGATCTCAGATTGATTGATCCCCTCCCCTGTGCGGACCTTATAACTCAACAGCACTGGAGGGACATTTATTAAAGTAACAGCACTGGAGGGACATCTATAAATATAACAGCACTGGAGGGACATTATAAATATAACAGCACGGAGGGACATCTAAATATAACAGCCTGGAGGGACATCTATAAATATAAACAGCACTGGAGGGACATTTATAAATATAACAGCACTGGAGGGGACATTATAAATATAACAGCAATGGAGGAGGACATCTATAAATAAACAGCACTGGAGGGACATTTATAATATAACAAGCACTGGAGGACATCGATAAATATAACAGCACGAGGAACATATAAAAATAACAACACTGGAGGGACATCTATAACGTAACAGCACTGGAGGGACATCTATAAATATAACAGCACTGGAGGAACATCTATGAATTATTTCCATGTTATCATTACATCATAGGCCAGACTTACTGTTTACTAATCTAAAATAGGAAAACTTCTAGGACATTAATCCATAAAGCTTCTATTGTGGATGTTCTTACCTGAGATTTGTGCACAAGAAGAACCCAGAAGGTCATAGCAAGAACAAAAGATAAGAGTCACAGCCAAATAGGGGATTTATTTTCAGCCAAACACCCAGAATCCTTTCCTACAATAGAGAGGATGTGGAAATTAGCACTGAGAATAAACACTTTCCTAGGTATGGACCTTAAAGAAGATAATTGGGTGATGCTGTCTGTTGGAAGGGAAAAGGTTGGTTGCACTACATACAGATTTCTGTTTGATCTGCAACAGCTTTAGAATTTTTTTTTCGGCAATGAATTGAAATCAAATTATTTTACAACAGATTCATCTGCAGATGATAGGCGCAAAGCATGAATGGAGAAAGAAAGAAAGAACAGAAAGTAAGGTAGGTGCCCATAGTTAGATATAAGGTAGATTAGACGTTCGTCTGTAGACAATGTATAATCAATCTAATATCTATAGCACTGGCAGTTTCTCACCTTCTAAATGTTCCTTCGTTGGTCACGTTGACATTATTTTGTGATCACAAAAAGAGAAGGATGAGGCGGTTCTTTCAGCATTGCCCAACATAGCAGGACATGGCAGAAGGTGAGTTTTAATGTATGGGCACCTTAACACTAATCCTAATTGATTAACATCTCCTGTTGGTAGTAGTAAGGGTTCCTACTAAGCCCACAATACCACAATATAAACGTCAGATTGGAAAATCTACAACATCAGCCCTATTAATACTTACAGGTGAACATTAAATGTTGACATTATTTGAATTAAATTAAATGTTACTTCATGTAACTTTATAGGTGTTTGTTCGTAAGGTGAGATTTGACTTGGGATTTATAATGTATTTGTTAGAAAGGAATTGGTTCAACAGGACGACATGACTGCCATTTAGTGTCAACTAGACAGGTGATATGATACACTCAGGGAGATTCAATAAAAGTTCTTATCGTTTAAAATGGTGCTAACTTTGCCCCAACCAATCAGATGTTAGCTTTCAAATGTTACATAAGTTCTGATTGGTTGGGGCAAAATTAGTACCATTTTAAAAGTAAGAACTTTTATTGAATAACCCTCCTGTTGAGAAACAGGTTCTTATGTGGAAATGTACAAGAGTAAGGCCAGTAGCTAATAGAACAGGATGGTAAACATTCCACTAAGGAGCTATAACCATGGCCAGAATGTATCTAAACTATCAATATAAGAAGGATCCATATGTTCCTCCAGCCCTGTTACATCATAGAATAAAATGCAGTAGATGCAAAAAAAGGAAGGAGAAAATTCTCATGAAATGATGCCTTGAAGCGCTGAGTCCTGAGTTCGATTCCACCCTTGGACCACATCTGCAAGGAGTTGTATGTTCTCCTGTGCTTGTACTATCATAAAGACATACTGATAGGTTGTATGTGTAAATAAATGTGATTAGATTGTAAGCTCTCAGGGCAGGGCCGATGTGAAGTATACATGTAATTGTAAAGGCCATAGTAGATGTTAGCGCAATAAATCCACAATAACAATATAATTGAAAAAATGTGGTTGTATATATAACTGAGTGGGCCCTTTGTGTTAATCTCATGGTGAACACCCTTCAAGCCTTTCCAACAAAACTAATAAACGTAATTTACTTCTACATACCTGTATCAAGTTTACAGTTGTCCATGGTACAACTGATGTGTCCTCCTGACTAACAGATTGGAGACAGTACAAGTAATAAGACAGATGCAGGTCTAGTGGAGACAAGTAGACTTTGGCAATGCGGCCCCCGTCATATATGGAATCATTTAAACTTACAGAACCACCCATCTCGGAATTTGCTGCCATCTGTACGTGATATCACTGCCACTGGCGGTGACACAGCTCAGAAAAACGGTACAATTGTCACTTTTTCCACTGCTAGATGAAAAGACTGGACCAGGCTTGGCCACCACCTTGGAGAAGAAAACCACTTGTTGCAGAATTATTTCAAATAAATTGCAAGTTGGGAGTATAGCGCACACATTCTTAAACAGTATCAATTGAAAAAGTGGTTGTGAACATTTAAAGTTGGCCAGTGTCGGGATGGACTGTTGGGGGCCCACCTGAAAATTTGAGATCAGGGGCCCACAGGATGAGTTAGGGGCACCAACCTAACATTTCATATCTCTATTATCACACATTCACATATCTATTACTCCTACTGACTCCTGTATTTATATTTTAGCAGTTTTCTCTGTTCTCTTGGGTTATGGGTGGATTCACTTAAACGTGTGGGACAGTTTGACATAAAGTGGGCACTTGATACAGGAAGACAGATTACAGACGATTAAGACTTCTTCTCTTACCATAACTGTTAGGTGAAACTGTATTTGTTGCATACTCCTCCATAGTCAACCAGAAGACTACTGAAGGTTCCACTGTCCCCCATCTCCAATGTGGACCTCCAGTGTAAGTTCTTGAGAAGGTGATTCTTCCAAAGAATCTGATCTGTATTTTGTCTCCGTGGATCCTCTCGTAAACGAGGCCACTAGTTCCTCAGTGTGGGACATGTGTTTCCAAAAGACGGCCCTAGTGTGAATCCACGAGGAATCTGGGGTGCCAGATGTATTTGCCACCTATTATCCTTGGATTGGTAAATGTGCTTGGTGAAAGCACTCCTGCATAAGACGAAACGAAACAAAGTTAGGTTGAAATGCCTGCTGACAGGAATGCTGGGAGTTGTAGTTTTCAAACATCTGTCAGGGTTTTACCCGCATTGTTAGGCTTCCTAACACTCCTCATTCTCTCAATCTCTTTTACCATTTCATTCCTTTAACATCCTTGACAAATGATTTTACACTGATAATATTTACACTATATAAATTGATTTTTTTAACGCCATCACCATAAAAAAATATGATGGTCACAATCAGTAACATGCCAAAATGTTTATTTATCCAATTAAAACATCCAGTACCCATAATGCATCTACACCACAGGATACATAGAGAAAAAATATACAAAAGAATGAATGTATGTACTGAATTACAGAGTTAAAGGAGAACAGGTCTGACTTGTTCCTCTCAGTAATGATCTACCTGCCTGTGCAAACAGAAGGAGAACCCCCCAGTGTACAGTCCATCCTATGATACGTAACCCAAGGGCTCTTTTCTCAGTGCCTGTAAACTTCTCTTCCAAACCTCGTCAGTTTTCTGATGTTTTCCTCACAAACGCACAAAGATAAGTAATGAAAATAATCCCCTAATGTCTATGACCAATTACAAGGCTGTGACTGGGAAGGGGAACTCCACATCTTGCTGACATTAGAAATTCCATGGCTCTTTTTTTTTACATTTTCCTTGGTTATGGTGCTTGGGCACTACCACCCACCCCTTCCAACTCTGAAGGGCACCGTGCCCAATTCATTGGCAACCTAAACAAATGTGGAGTTTGAATAACATTACACAATGGTATAAATAAAAACAATGCCAAACAATCCTCTACATAACATGCTGGGAATTGTCCTTTTACATTTTCACCCACAATCGTAAAACCAACCTATAATAGGTGTGTATTAGAGGGTACTTAGATTGTAAGCTGTTTGGGTCAGGGCCTTGTGTGATAATAGGGATGGCCGAACATGAATGGTCAAAATAGTTCGGGCATGAACTAGTTCGTTTTCCGAAATCGCGGCTGTTATTTTCGATAATATTTAAAAATTCGTAATAATAAACCCTCGAATTAAACGCGGTAACGTAATGTATCGTGTCGTAAACCTGTACTACCGACTAATGTAGAACGTAATGTACGTTCGGTAACCTGTATGTATCTTCGGGAACCTGAATATCGTTCGGTAACCCTGTAATGTATCGTCGGTACCCGTAATGTATCGTTCGGTAACCCTAAATGGATCGTTCGTAAACACTGTAATGTAGGTGTCGGTAACCTGTAATGTCATCTTGGTAACCCTCTAATGTATCGTTCGGTAACCCTGTAATGTATCGTTCGGTAACCCTTAATGTATCGTTCGGTAACCCTGTAATGTATCGTTCGGTAACCTCAAATGTATCATTTGGAAACCCTAATGTATCGTTCGGTAACCCTGTAATGTATCGTTCAGTAACCCTCTAATATATCGTTCGGTACCTCAGTACTCGTCGGAATACCCTGTTAATGATACGTTCGGGTAACCCTCTAATGTATCGTTCGGTAACCCTCTAAGTATCGTCGGTAACCTCATGTATCGTTCGGCAACCCTCAATGTATTGTTCAGTAACCTCAAATGTATCATTCGGTAACCTCTATAAGTATCGTTCGGTAACCTGTAAGTATCGTTCAGTAACCCTTTTAATATATGTTCGGTTAACCCGAATGTATCGTTCGGTAACCTCGTATGTATCGTCGGTAACCCTCTAATGTATCGTTCGGTAACACTCTAATGTATCGTTCGGTAACCTATAGATGTCGGTACCTCTAATGTATCGTCGGTAAACCCTGTAAGATCATGGTAACCTCAATGTATTGTCGATAACCCTCTAATGTAGCGTTCGTCTGGTAACCCTCTAATTTCGTTTGGTAACCCTCTAATGTATCGTTCGGTAACCCTCTAGTATCATCGGTAAACTCTAATGTAGCAATTGATTTCCTCAAATTTAGCATTCATTCTCTTAACCCCTCCAATTAGCGTTGGTTTCATAACCCTTAATGTAGCTGCTGATTTTGCCAACCATTGAATGTAGCATTAGTTTTGGTAACCCTCGAATGTAGCATGGCAAAAACCCCACAATTGCCAGATCGTGGGGAAGGAATTGTTTAAACAAGTTTGGTGATAGTGACATGTCCCCCAGACCATTTCCCAGGTGCCACAGCCATTTACAGTAAGTACCATTGTTAGTTTAAATGTTAGCCCCTGAACTTTCAAACCAATGGTTCTCCCATAGACTATAATGGGTTCGTTTCCGATCTACCAAACTTTTACTGAAGTTCGGTCGGTCGTAAACGAACACGAACTTCACCTAAGTTCGGTCATCTCTAATGGTATAAACACAACATCACCTTTTAGGCTCCATAGTGTATAAGTTTGTCCTTTACACACAGGGCTGTTCTCTGTAATGCTAACCTTTGATTAAATCGAATGAAGCTGAGCTGGATTTAGAACAATTTACTTTGTGCAGGAGAGAGAGGAAATATTCCTATGACAGTGAAACTAGAGAGGACTGGCGTTTAAAGGGAAACTGTTCACTTAATCCAGTGAATCATGTGGTTATAGGAAAGGGACAGGGAATTTTAGCACTGCAATGGAGAGAATGTAGTTTCCGTATGAAGTTACCATACATGGTCAATGTGGTTATACAATGATTGGTAACAATATTTCTTACAACCAATTGCTTCAACAAGTTTTTGTCTTTTTTGTTAATTTGATTCTTAAAGGGCATGTTCGTCCTTGAAACAATAAATGGTCAATTGTCAGTTACTGCCCCCAACCTCAAATGATATATTCAGCTCATTATTACCTTATTACTAGCCAGATATTAAAGGGCATGTCCACATGCCAAACCACTCCCGGAGGCCATAGAGGCAGAGTCCTATTGTACTTGCAGTACTCCTGGTGGGCGTTTTTTTGGACTTAGGGGGGGATAGCTAGATAGAACCAGATGGCTGGGAGTGTAAGGTAAGGATTGCTTGTGAAGGTTTCATTCATCCAGATCATGGTATATTGTTGTTTCAATTAGATCAACATGGACTTGAAAGTAGTTCTGAAGACGTTTCTGTAGTCATCCGACTGGCTTCTTCAATCAGATGACTTGTACAAGAATCTGTGGCAATTATGTACCCTGGAAACATCCAATTAGCATAGGCTTCCTATAACACCTCTAGCCCAATCCATCACCACACTTCACGGTGTGTTTTCTATTGGATTTTCCCAGGGTACATAATGCCACCGATTCTGTACAAGTCATTCTGAATGAGGAAAGCCAGTCGGAGAGACTAGCGAAATGTCTTCAAGACTACATTTCACAGTCCAGTGATCTAATGAAATCAACAGATAAGGTAAGGATTAAACTACACACCACAAGGGGCCAGTAGTGGGGGGATATAGTTGGGGGTGGACATGCCCTTAAGGATAATTATTGTCCCCAATCTGGTAGACTAATGGGGCCCATAACCTAACAAAATGTTATGTTCAGCAGTACATCGATCGGATCGATGATAGAAATATTACTGTTGCCAGATAATAAAAAATTTCATGCACCCTACACGGACCGCCCAATTGTACACATCAGGTGTCATACGATGGGATTTGATAGTGTATGGCCCCATAAGATGGCCCCTCTCTAAGATAGCCAATTAATGATTGACATCTGACATCACCAGCCAATGAGTGACATGCTGTTTTTACTGATGGCTCCTTTGCACATGCTCAGCAAGCTTCTGAAAATCTCTTTAAGCAGAGAGAGGGTGGCAAATAGACCATGAGGGCATCTGTATTAACAGTTACATAGTTAACATAGTATTGGAGGTGTGTATAAAGACATAGTCCATCTAGTCCAACCTTATACCCTACCATAATTCTGTATAACAGTACAGTGTAACATAGTATTGGGGTGATAAAGACATATGTCCACTCTAGTCCAACCTTTATACCCTACCCATAATGTTGTATACAGTTACATAGTAACATAGTATTGGCGGTTGTATTAAAGATCATAATCCATGAGTCCAACCTTTTACCCTACCCATATGTCTGTATAACAGTTACTAGTAACATAGTATTGGAGGTTGTATAAAGACATATGTCATCTATTCCAACCTTATACCCTACACATAAGTGTTGTTATAACAGTACATAGTAACATAGTATTGGAGGTGTATAAAGGACATACGTCCATCAGTCCACCAACTTTATACCCTACCCATAATGTCTGTATAACAGGAAATAGACCAGTCTTGGGCGGTGTCAACGACATACGTCATCTAGTGCCCAACCTTATAGACCCTACCTACCCATAATGTCTGTATAACAGTTACATAGTAACATAGTATTGGAGGTTGTATAAAGACATATGTCCATCTATTCCAACCTTTATACCCTACACATAATGTCTGTATAACAGTTACATAGTAACATAGTATTGGAGGTTGTATAAAGACATACGTCCATCTAGTCCAACCTTTATACCCTACCCATAATGTCTGTATAACAGTTAAATAGTAACATAGTATTGGAGGTTGTATAAAGACATACGTCCATCTAGTCCAACCTTTATACCCTACCTATAATGTCTGTCTAACAGTTACATAGTAACATAGTATTGGAAGTTGTATAAAGACATACGACCATCTAGTCCAACCTTTATACCCTACCCATAATGTCTGTATAACAGTTATATAGTAACATAGTATTGGAGGTTGTATAAAGGACATACCGTACATCTAGTACAAACTTTCATACCTACCCATAATGTCGTATAACAGTTACATAGTAACAGTATTGGAGGTTGTTAAAGCATAAGTCCATCTTGTCCAACTTATACTACCACCCAAATGTCTGTTAAACAGTTACATAGTAACAGTATTGGAGGTTGAATAAAGACATCGTCCATCTAGTCCACCTTTATTTTAAATACCCCCCTACCCATAATGTCTGTCTAACAGTAACATAGTAACATAGTATTGGAGGTTTTATAAAGACATACTTCCATCTAGTCCTACCTTTATACCCTACCCAAAATGTCTGTATAACGGTAACAAAGTAACATAGTATTAGAGGTTTTATAAAGACATACGTCCATCTAGTCCAACCTTTATACCCTACCCATAATGTCTGTATAACAGTTACATAGTAACATAGTATTGGAGGTTGAATAAAGACATACGTCCATCTAGTCCAACCTTTATACCCTACCCATAATGTCATATAATACAAGAATTGTGGAAGCACTCCAATTAGGCTAATTTACAACTACATTTTGTGGAAGTGCTACTGATCTGGTCAAATATTTATACAAACATAGAAAATATAATCAATGCACATTCCTAGGCCCAATACAATATCATATTATCTGCACACTGGCATACTTTTCCTAGGCCCAATACAATATCATATTATCTGCACACTGGCATACTTTTTAAACAAAGGGGTTTTAGTATACATTACTGTGATCACATGAATAAAATAAACAAAGGGGTTTTAGTATACATTACTGTGATCACATGAATAAAAAGCCTTCCAACCACGTCAAGGTAACCCCAGTCTGGAAGGTCCTAACGTCTAACCTTTTCAATTTCTTTTACTTCAATTACGATTAGCAAACTTTTGCAGTTCTCATTCTTACACACTGGATCCATATAACAGGCTCTCTCCCTTCCCATAATGTCTGTATAACAGTTACATAGTAACATAGTATTGGAGGTTGTATAAAGACATACATACGTCCATCTAGTCCAACCTTTATACCCTACCCATAATGTCTGTCTAACAGTTACATAGTAACATAGTATTGGAGGTTGTATAAAGACATACATCCATCTGGTCCAACCTTTATACCCTACCCATAATGTCTGTATAACAGTTACATAGTAACATAGTATTGGAGGTTGGGCTAAAAATATCTATCTATAATCTATCTATCTATCTACCTATCTATCTATCAATCAATCTACCTACCTGCCTATCTATCTATCTATCAATCTATCTATCTATCTATCTACCTACCTACCTGCCTATCTATCTATCAATCAATCAATCTATCTATCTATAATCTACCTATCTATTGTCTATCTATCTATAATCTATCTATCTATCTACCTACCTACCTACCTACCTACCTATCAATCTATCTATCTATCTATCTATCTATCTACCTACCTACCTACCTGCCTATCTATCTATCAATCAATCAATCTATCTATCTATAATCTACCTATCTATCTATCTATCATCATATATCTATCTATCTATCTATCTATCTATCTATCATCATATATCTATCTATCTATCTATCTATCTATCTACCTACCATCTATTATCTATCTATAATCTATCTATCTATCTATCTATCATATATCTATCTATAATCTATCTATCAACCTACCTGCCTATCTATCTATCTATAATCTATCTATCTACCTACCTATCAATCTATCTATCTATCTATAATCTATCTATCTACAATCTATCTATCTATAATCTATCTATCTACAATCTATCTATCTATCTATCATCTATCATCTATCTATCTATAATCTATCTATCTACCTACCTACCTATCTATCATCTATCTATCTATAATCTCTCTATCTATCTACCTACCTATCTATAATCTATCTATCTACCTACCTACCTATCTATCTACCTACCTACCTGCCTATCTATCTATCAATCTATCTATCTACCTACCTACCTATATATCTACCTATCTATCTATAATCTATCTATCTATCTACCTACCTATCTACCTACCTACCTATCTATATATCATCTATCTATCTATCTATCTATCTACCTATCTATCAAATATCTATCTACCTACCTATCTACGTATCTATATATCTATCTATCAATCTACCAACCTACCTACCTATCTATCTATCTAATCAGTCTACCTACCTATGTACCTACCTACCTAGCTATCCATCATCTATCTACCTTCCTATCATTTAGCACTTTATCTACCTATCATATATTTTAGTCACTAGTATTGGAGATTGTATAATCCGTCTAGTCCAACCTTTATACCCTACCCATAATGTTGGTATAACTGTTACATAGTAGTATAGTATTGGAGGTTGTATAAAGACATACATCCATCTAGTCCAACCTTTATACCCTCCCCATAATGTCTGTATAACAGTTACATAGTAACACAGTATTGGAGGTTGTATAAAGACATACGTCCATCTAGTCCAACCTTTATACCCTACCCATAATGTCTGTATAACAGTTATATAGTAACATATTATTAGAGGTTGTATAAAGACATACGTCCATCTAGTCCAACCTTTATACCCTATCCATAATGTCTGTATAACAGCTACATAGTAACATAGTATTGGAGGTTGTATAAAGACATACGTCCATCTAGTCCAACCTTTATACCCTACACATAATGTCTGTATAACAGTTACATAGTAACATAGTATTGGAGGTTGTATAAAGACATACGTCCATCTAGTCCAACCTTTATACCCTACCCATAATGTCTGTATAACAGTTACATATTAACATAGTATTGGAGGTTGTATAAAGACATACGTCCATCTAATCCAACCTTTATACCCTACCCATAATGTCTGTATAACAGTTATATAGTAACATTGTATTGGAGGTTGTATAAAGACATACGTCCATCTAGTCCAACCTTTATACCCTATCCATAATGTCTGTATAACAGTTACATAGTAATATAGTATTGGAGGTTGTATAAAGACATACGTCCATCTAGTCCAACCTTTATATCCTACCCATAATGTCTGTATAACAGTTACATAGTAACATAGTATTGGAGGTTGTATAAAGGTTGGACTAGATGGACGTATGTCTTTATACAACCTCCAAGCGGGGACGTAATAATATGAAGGTATAATGAGGAATATTCACTCTGATTCATATAGAGAATCCTAGTCCTTATAGCGAGGCGTACTAATATGAATGGTAATAAATGAGGGATATTTACTCTGTATCACTATAGAGAATCTAGTCTTATAGCGTGGACTGTAATAAATGAAGATAATGAGGTATATCATCTGATACTATATAGGCACACTCACTTGCGTTACTCATAGACGGCCGCTACCTGACAGCGAGCTGGCACAATGAGGATCTCCTCTGTCTACCCCATAAACTGTGTCCTCCCCCCGTACTCTTCCCCGTGTTTCAGCCCCCCCCTTACCTACAGCCCAGTGTCTCTTCTCTGCTCTCACCCTTGTACCCCTGTATCGACCTGTCACTGCCACTCACTATGCCTACATCCCCATGCAGGCTCCTTCTTTCTTCCCTCTTTTCACTCCCCCTTCTTTCCTTTCCTCCTACTTCCACCCTCTACGCCCTCTCTATCCTTACGGCTGAATTCAGCTGACCAGCACACAAACGTTGCCTCCCTCACTCTTTTTCCCCTTCTCCTGCCCTTCTCTTCCTCCCCTTCCGTCCCTCTCCTCTTCCTTTGTCCTCCGCTCTCCTTTCCTCTCCCCTGCTGTGCCTAGACCCCTCTTTCTCCTCTGCCTCTTTCCCCCCTCCTCATGTGCAGTGCCCGTGACCTTCACTCCCCCACACCTGCATCTGCCTCTTCCCTACCCTTCCCCCTCTTCTCCTTCTTTTCCCCCGTCCGTCTGTCCTTACACTCTGACGCCCCCCCTCCGTGACCCCCTGCCACCCTCCCCCCCCCCCCCCCCCCCCCCCCCTCCCACTTTTTTTTTTGTATTTATTGACACACACCCGTGTGCGCCCCGAGCACGGGCGAACAGGAGTAGTGGGGGCGTGCCCCTTACATTAGCGACGAGTGTTTTGACAAAGTTCAGTTGAAGGGTTGCCGCAATGCGGACACACTTCACGTCTGTCCACTATAGAGGCATCCTAGTCCTTTTTATAGGGGGGACGGAATAATTATGAAGGTTATAATGAGGAATATTCACTCTGTTTCACTATAGAGAATGCCCAGTCTTATGCGGGGACTGTATAATATGAAGAGTAGAATGAGGGAATATTCCACTCTGTATCACTATAGAGATCCTAGTCCTTAAGCGGGGACTGTCATAATTGAACGGGTATAACTGCGGAATATTCACTCTGTATTTCACTATAGAGAATATAGGTCCTTATAGCGGGGGGACTGTAATAATATGGAAGGGTTTATTAAATGGGAATATCACTCTGTATACACTATAGGAATCCTAGTTCCTTATAGCGGGGACTTGTTTGTAATAATATGAAGGGTATTATAAATGAGGGGAATATTCACTCTGTATTACACTATAGAGAATCCTGTCCTTTTATAGCGGGGACTGTAATAATATGAAGGAGGGTATAAATGAGGGACAAAACTATTCACTCTGTATACGCTATAGAGAATTCCTAGTCTTTTATAGCGGGACGTAATAATATGAAGGTATAAATGAGGAATATTACTCTGTACACACGTATAGAAATCCTAGTCCTTTATAGCGGGGGATGTAATTAAATGAAGGGTAATAAATATAAAATGAGTAATATTCACTTGTATACACTATAGAGAACCTAGTCATTTATAGCGGGGACTGTAATAATATGAAGGGTATAAATGAGGGATATTCACTCTGTAATTCACTATAGGAATACTAGTCCTATAGCAGGGACTGTAATTATATGAGGGTATTTTATAAATAAGGAATATTCACGTGTATACATATAGAGAATCCTATCCTTATAGGGGGGGACTGCTAATAATAATGAAGGGTATAAATGGGAATATTCACTCTGTATCACTATAGAGAAATATAGTCCTGAAGCAGGGATTGTAATAATATGAAGGGTATAAATGAGGGAGATTCACTCGGTATTCACTATCAGAGTCTGTATACACTTAGAGAATCCTAAGTCCTATAGCGGGGACTGTAATAATACGAAGGGTTATAAATGAGGAATATTCACTCGTGTATACACTATAGAGACATCCTATCCTGATAGCGGGGAATGTAAAATAGAAAGGGGTATAAATGAGGAAAGGAATCATCTGTATAACTATAGAGAATCCTAGTCCTTTATAGGGGGACTGTAATAATGATAAGGGTATAAATGAGGGATATTCACCTCTGTATCATGATAGAGAATCATAGTCCTTATGCAGGGACGTATTAATATGAAGGTATTATAAATAAGGATATTCACTCGGATACATATAGAGAATCTTAGTCCTTATAGCGGGGACTGTAATAATATGAAGGGTAAAATGAGGAATATTCACTCTGTATACAATATAGAGAATCATCTCCTTATAGCGGGGACCTGTAATAAATGAAGGGTTAGAAAGAGGAATATTCACCTTTATACGCTATAGAGAATACTAGTCCTTATAGGCGGGGACTGAATAAGATGAAGGGTATAAATGAGGGAATATTCACTCTGTATACACTATAGAGATCATGAGTCCTTATAGCGGGGACTGTAATAATATGACGGGAATAATGCGGAATATTCACTCTGTATACACTATAGAGATGCATAGTCCTTATAGCGGGGACTGTCAGGGACCTGTATTAAATAAGCTTGAAGGGTTAGAAATGAGGGAATATTCACTCTGTATACACTATAGAGAATCTAGTCTTTCCATACGGAGGATATGTAATAATATGAATGTTATAAAGGAGGACATATTCACTCTGTATACAACTAATAGAATCCTAGTCTTTTAGCGGGAATGTAATAATACGGAAGGGTTATAAATGAGGGATATTGCACTCTGTATACACATATTAGAGAATCAAGTCCTTATAGGCGGGGAGGGACTGGAATAATATGAAGGGTATAAATGGGAATATTCACTCTGTATTCACTAAGAGAATCCTAGTCCTTATGCGGGGAAGGTAATAATACGAAGGTAACGGGTTAAATGAGAATATTCAATCTGTATACACTATAGAGAATCTAGTCTTTATAGTGGACTTGATAATACGAAGGGGATAAATGAGGGATATTCACTCTTATAACTTAGAGCATCCTAGTCCTTATAGCGGGGACGGGAGGTAATAATATGAAGGGTATAAATGAGGGGACATATTCACTCTGTATACACTATAGAGAGCCTAGTCCTTATAGCGGGGACTTGTTAATAATACGAAGGGTCTAAATTGAGGACTACTCCCCGACCACCGTTAATGATAGAGAGATTGTCCTAGTCTTTTATAGCGGGACTGAATAATACGAAGGGTATATAATTGAGGGATTATTTCACTCTGTATACACTAATAGAGAATCAGTCATTATAGCGGGGGAATGTTAATAATATGTAAGGGTACATATATAAATAATGAGGGAATATTCACTCTGTATAAACTTATAGAGAATCCGTAGTCCTTATAGCGGGGGACTGTAATAATAGAAGGGGTATTTATAAATGTAGGGGATATTCACTCTGTATCACCTATAGAGAATCCTTCGTCCTTATAGCGGGGACTGTTGTAATAATATGAAGGTGTAATAAATAGGGATATTCACTCTGTATAAACGTATAGAGAATCCTAGTCCTTATTCGCGGGGGACTGTAATAATTGAAGGGTATAAATGAGGGATATGCACTCTGGATACACTAAAGAGACTCCTATTACTTTATTTATAGCGGGGGACGTAAATAATACGAAGGGTATAAATGAGGTATTCACTCTGTAACACTATAGAGATCCAGTCCTTTTATAGCGGGGGACTGTAATAATTACGAAGGGTATATAAATGAGGATAGTCACTCGCTGTTTTACAATATAGAGAGAAATCCTAGTCTTTATAGCGGGACTGTAATAATAAGAAGGGTATAAATGAGGGATATTCACTCTGTATACCACTATAGAGAATCCTAAGCCTTGATAGCGGGGGGGACCTGTCATAATATGGAAGGGTATTAAATGAGGGATTTCACTCTGTATACACTTATAGAGAATCCTCGTCCTTTTATAGAGGGGGGGACGTGTAATCATTACGAAGGGTATAATGAGGGAATTCATCTGTATACACTATAGAGGAATACCTAGTCCTTATGAGCGGGACGGTAATAATAGAAGGGTATAAAAGGAGGGATAATTAACTCTGTATACAATATAGGAATCCTATGTCCTTATTAGCGGGACTGTAATAATAGAGGGTTAGAAATGAGGTATAGTTCACTCTGTATACACATAGAGAATCCTAGTCCTTTAGCGGGGGGACTGTAATTAATACGAGGGTTTAACATGAGGATATTCACTCGGTTATACACTATAGAGATCCTAGTCCTTTTAGCGGGACCTGTAAAAATACGAAGGGTTATAAATGAGGAATATTTCACTATGTATACACTAGAGAATCCTAGTCTTTAAGCGGGACGTAATAATACGAAGGGTTATAAAATGAGGGATATACTGGTATACACATAGCGGCATCCAGGTCCTTATATTCGGGGACTGTAATATATGAAGGGTATAATGAGGGATATTCACTATGTATACCACTAAGAGAATCATTAGTCCCTTATAGCGGGGGGACTGTAATAATACGAAGGGGTATTAAAAATGAGGGGATATTCACTCTGTATACACTATAGAGAATCCTAGCTTTTATAGCGGGGACTGAATTTAATACGGGAAAGGGTTTATAAATAGGGATATTCCTCTTAAAACTATGACGAATCTATTCTTATGCGGGGGGACTGTAATAATATGAAGGGTTGATAAAGGGAATGCACCATGTATACACTATAGAGAATCCTAGTCCTTATAGCGGGGGGGGGACTTGTTTAATAATAGAAGGGTATAAATGAGGAATATTCACTCTGTATATACACTATAGAGAACCCCTATCTTTATAGCGGGACTGTAATAATACGAAGGGTATAAATGAGGGATATTCACTCGGTATACACTATAGAGAATCCTAGTCCTTAGCGGGGGGACTGTCATAATTATGAAGCGGTATAAATGAGGAATATTCAATCTGTATACACTATAGAGGAATCCTAGTCTTATAGCGGGGACTGTAATAATATGAAGGGTTATAAAATGAGGGAATATCTCTTATAAACTATAGAGAAGCCTAGTCCTTTATAGGGGGCATGTATAATATGAAGGGTATAAATGAGGGATATTCACTCTGTATTTAACTATAGAGAATCCTAGTCCTTAAGCCGGGACTTAATACATGAAGGGTATAAATGAGGGATTTCACTGTATAAACTATAGAGAATCCTAGTCCTATAGCAGGGGACAGGGACTGTAATAATTATGAAGGGTAAATGAGGAATGTTCACCTCTGTATACCACTATAGAGAATAATAGTCTTATAGCAGGGACTGTAAAATAGGAAGGGTATAAATGAGCAGGAATATTTCACTCTGTATTCATATGAGAATCATAGGCTTATAGCGGAGACTGTAATAATACGAATGGGATAAATGAGGGAATATTCATCTGTATACACTATGAGAATCTAGTTCCTTATAGCGGGACGGTATGGTAATAATATGAAGGGTCTAAATGAGAATATTCACTCTGATAAACTATAGGAATCCAGTCTTAGTATAGCGGGGACCGGTAAATATGAAGGTATAAATGAGGAATATTTCCTCTGTATTCACTATAGCGAATCCTAGTCCTTATGAGGGGGACTGTCCTAATATGGAAGGGGTATATAAATGAGGAATATGCAATCGGTATTTACACTGTATAAGAGAATCCTAGTCCTTATAGAGGGACTGTAATAATATGAAGGATATAAATGAGGAATATCACTCTGTATATAACAAGATAGAGGAATCATCATTCTTCATATAGCGGAGACTTAATTAATATGGAAGGGTTATAAATGAGAATATCAATCTGTATACAACTATAAGAATCTAGTCCTATAGCCGGGGACTGTAATAATATGAAGGGATAAAGAGGAATATTCACTCTGTATACAACTATAGAGAATCCAGTCCTTAAGCGCGGGACTGATAATATGAATGGAAGGTTATAAATGACGGAATATTCACTCTGTATTACACTATAGAGAATTCAGTCCTTATAGCGGGGACTGGTAAAACGAGGGTATAAATGGGAATATTCATTGTTGTATTCACTATAGAGAATCCTAGTCCTTATAGCAGGGACTGTAATAATATGAAGGGTTGATAAATGAGGAATATTCACTCTGTATACACTATAGGAGAATCCTAGTCCTTAAGCGGGGACCTGTAATAATATGAAGGGGATAATGAGGAATATTAACTCTGTAGACACTATAGAGAATCCTGTCTTATAGCGGGGAACTGTAATAAGATGAAGGGTATAACTGAAGGAATATTTCACTCTGATACACTATAGAGAATCTAGTCCTTATAGCGGGGGGACTGTAATAATATGAAGGTATATTATAAATGAGGAATATTACTCGGTATACAATATTAGAGAATCCTAGTCCTGATAGCAGGGGGGACTTAATAATATGAAGGGATTTAAATGAGGAATGGTTCACTCGGTATACCGATAGATAATCCTAGTGCCTATAGCAGGGGACTGTAAATAATATGAAGGGGTGATAAATGGGAATATTCACTCGGTATTCACTATAGAGGAATCCTAGTCCGTTATAGCGGAGACTGTAATAATACGAGGGTTAAATGAGGGAGGATATCACTCTGTATACACTTTATAGATGAAATCTAGTGCCTTATAGGCGGGGACTGTAAAATTATGAAGGGGAAAATGAGGAATATGGAATATTCACTATGTATACCCCACTATAGAAGATCCCTAGTCCTTATTAGCGGGGATGTAATCATATGAAGGGTATAAATGAGGATATTCACTTGAATTCACTATAGGAGATCCTAGTCATTATAGCGGGGACTGTAATAATAATGAGGGTAATATAAAATGAGGAATATTACTCGTATGACACTATAGAGAATCCTAGTCCTTATAGCAGGGACTGAATAATATGAAGGGTATAAATGATGGAAATTCACTCTGTATTATACACTTAGAGAAGCCAGTCCTTATAGGGGGACTTGTAATATAAGATTGAAGGGTAGTAAAGGAGGAATATTCACCTGTTACACTATAGAGAATCCTAGTCCTTAGAGCGGGGACTGTAATAATAGAAGGGTATAATAAATGAGGAAATCACTCTGTATACATATAGAGGAATCCTAGTCCTTATAGCGGGGGACTGTAATAATTGAAGGGTAAAAATGAGGGAATATTCACCTCTGTAAAATATAAGAATCCTAGGTCCTTATAGCGGGGGACTGTATGTAATAATATGAAGGGTATAAATGAGGAAATTCACTCTGTTAAACTATAGAGAATACTAGTCCTTTCGCGGGGACTGTAATAAGAGGAGGGTATAGTTATAAATAGGAATACTTCACTCTCTGGATACACTATAAGAGGAATTCCTGTCATTATAGCAGGGACGTACTTAATTGAAGGGTATAAATGAGAATATCACTCTGATATACATATAGAGAACCTCGTCATTATAGTGGGATGTAATAATATGAAGGGTATAAAGAGGGAATATGTCACGCTGTATCACTATAGAGAATCCTAGTCCTTTTGATAGCGCGGGACTGTAATAATATGAAGGGGTATAAATGAGACTATTCACTCTGTATTCCCTATAGAGAATCATAGTCCTTAAGCAGGAGACTGTATAATATGAAGGGTATAAATGAGGAATATCACTATGTATACGCATAGAGAATCCTAGTCATTATAGCCGGGGACCCTGTAATATATGGAGTGGTATAAATGAGGAATATTCACTCTGTATTCACTATAGGAATCAGGTCTATAGCGGGGACTGTATAATATGAAGGGTATAAAGAGGAAAATTTCACTCTGTATATGATACTATAGAGGAAATCCTGTCCCTTATAGCGGGGACTGTTAATAATATGAAGTATAAAATGCGGGGGGATTATGCCTCTGTATACGCTATAAGAGAATCCTAGTCCTTATAGCGGGGATGTTAATAATTATTGATAGGGTTATATAAATGAGGAATATCACTCTGTATACACTATAGAGAATCCTAGTCCTTATAAGCGGGGGGGGCTGTAATTGTAATAATATGAAGGGTATAAATGAGGAATATCACTCTGTCTTACCTTAGAGAATCATAGTCCTTTGATAGCGGGGACTTGTAATAATATGAAGGGTATAAATGAGGAATATTTCACTCTGGTATAACACTATAGAGCATCCTAGTCCTGTATAGCGGGGACTTCTTTTAATAATATGAGGGTATAAATGAGGGTAATATTCACTCGGTATCACTAGAGGAACTAGGTCCTCTATGCGGGGGGACTGTAATAATATGAAGGGTATAAATTGAGGAAATATTCACTATGTATACACTTAGGAATCCTAGTCCGGTATAGCAGGGACTGTAATAATATGAAGGTATAATGCGGAATATTCACTCTGTATTCACTATAGAGAATCCTAGTTTTTACCTAGCAGGACTGTAATAATCAGGAAAGGTATAAATGAGGAATATTCACTCGGTATAAACTATAGAGAATCCTAGTCTTATAGCGGGGACTGTAATAATACGAAGTGGTATACATGAGTAAATTTCACTCTGTATACGATATTAGAGGAATCCTGGCCTGTTTATAGCGGGGACTCTTGATTAATATGAAAGTATAACATCAGGCATATTCACTCGGTATACACTATAGAGAATTCCTAGTCCTTATAGCGGGGGGACTATGTAATAATATGAAGGGTATAAATGAGGAATATTCCTATGTAACAATATAGAGAATACTAGTCTTGTATAGCAGGGACTTAATCATATGAAGGGTATAAATGAGGAATAGTCTGGAGTATACACTTATAGAGAATCCTAGTCCTTTAGAGGGACTGTACTGTACTTGTAATAAATTAAGGGTATAAATGAGGATATCACTCTGTCTACACTATTAGAGAATCCTATCCTTATAGCGGGGACTGTAATTCATTGAAGGGTATAAATGCGGGATATTCATATGTATACACTATAGAGAATCCTAGTCCTTATAAGCGGGGACTGTAATAATTAAGGGTATAAATGCGGGATATTCACTCTGTATTCACTATACGAGAATCCTAGTCCTTATAGGGGATCTGTAATATATGAAGGGATAAAATGGGAATATCACTCTGTTATACACTATAGGAGAATCCTAGTCCTTATAGCGGGGACTGTAAAATATGAAGGGTATAAATGAGGGATAGTAACTCTGGAGTTCACTATAGAGAATCTAGTCCTTATAGCGGACTGTAATAATATGAAGGTGAAAATGAGGGATATTCACTCTGTATTTAAATATAGAGAATCCTAGTCATTTGATAGCGGGGACTGTAATAATATGAAGGGTATAAATGAGGAATATTCACTCTTGTATACACTATAGAGAATCCCTAGTCCTTATAGCGGGGACTGTAATACTAGAAGGGTATAAATGAGGAATATTCACTCTGGATGTCACTTCAGAGAATCTGAGTCCCTTAGCGGGGACCGTTAATATATATGAAGGGCTATAATGAGGGATATTTCACTATGTATACATATAGAGAAATCAATAGGCCTTATAGAGGGGACTGTAATAATATGAGGGATAAATGAGGAATATCACTACTGTATTAAACTATAGAGAATCCTAGTCCGTATATCGGGGACTGTAAATAATATGAAGGTATAAATGAGGGATATTCAATCTGGATAAACTATAGAGAATCCCAGTCATATAGCGGGGCGAATAATATGAAGGGTCTCTATTATAAATGAGGAGGAATATTCCTCCGTATCACTATAGAGAATCCAGCCTTATAGCGGGGACTGTAATATATGAAGGGTTATAAATGAGGGGATTCACTCTGTATACACTATAGAGAATCCCCGGTCATTATAGCGGGGACTGTAATAATATGAAAGGGTAAAATGAGGGATATTCACTCTGTATTCACTATAGAGAATCCCGGTCCTTATAGCGGGGGGGACTAATAATATGAAGGGTATAAAGAGGGATATTCACTCTGTATATCACTTATAAGAATCACTTAGTCTTATGCGGGGACCTGTTAATAATATGAGAAGTTTAAATGAGGAATATATATTTCACTCTGTATACACGTAGAGAATCCTAGTCTTTATTAGCAGGGACTGTAATAATATGAAGGGTATAAATGAGGAATATGCACTCTGTAATTCACTATAGAGAATCCTAGTCCTTAAGCTGGGGACTGTAATAATATGAAGGGTATAAATGAGGATATTCACTCTGATACACTATAGAGAATTCCTAGTCCTTATAGCGGGGGGACTGTAAATAATATGAAGGGTATAAATGAGGAATAAATATTCACTAGGTATTACACTATAGAGAATCCTAGTCCTTATAGCGGGGACTGTAATAATATGAAGGGTTATAAATGAAGGAATATTGCCACTCTGTATTACACTCTAGAGATCCTAGTCCTTTATAAGCGGGGGGTGGGGACTGTAAATAATATGAAGGGTTATAAAGAGGAAGGAATATTCCTCTGTATACACATAGAGGAATCCTAGTCCTTAAGCGGACTGTAATAAATGAAGGGTAAATAATGAGGGAATATCATCTGTATACACTATAGAGATCCCGGGTCTTTATAGCGGGCTGTAATACTATGAGGGATAATGGGAATTATTCACTCTGTATTCATATAGAGAATCCTAGTCCTTATTAGCGGGGGATGTAATAATATGAGGATATAATGAGGGATATTCACTCTGTATTACCACTATAGAGACCAGCCCAATCCTGGTACTATATAGGCGGGGGATGTACTATATGAAGGGTATAAATGAGGAAGATTCACTCTGTATACACTATTAGAGAATCCTAGTCCTTAGAGCGGACTATTGTAATAATATGAAGGGTATAAAATGAGGATATTCACTCTGATACAATATAGAGAATCCTAGTCTTATAGCGGCGGACGTAAAATATGAAGGGATTTAAATGAGGGCTATTCACTCTGTCGACAACTATAGGAAATCCTAGCCTATAGCGGGGAAGCTAATAAAAGGAAGGGTATAAATGAGGGATATTCACTCTGTATACACGATAGAGAATACTAGTCCGTTATAGCGGGGACGTAATAATATGAAGGGTATAAATGAGGGTATTCACTCTGTATACACTATAGGAATCCTAGTCCTTTATTAGCGGGGACGGTAAGCATATGAAGGGTATTAAATGAGGGATATTCACTCTGTAGACATATAGAGAATCCTGTCCTTATAGCCAGGGACTGTAATAATATGAAGGGTTAAAAATGATGGGATATTTCACTCTGTATACATTTATAGAGAATCATAGTCCTTATAGCGGGGACTGTAATATAATATGAAGGGTATATAAATGAGGGATATACTCTGTAACACTATAGAGTGATCATAGTCCTTAAGCAGGGACTGTAATAATATGAAGGGTTATAAATGAGGGATTATTCCCTCTGTAGACACTATAGAGAATACTCGTCCTTTAGCAGGGACTGTACTAAATAGAAGGGATTAAATGAGAGGAATATTCCACTCTGTATTCACTATAGAGAATCCTAGTCCTTATAGCGGGGGACTGTAATAAATACGATGGGGTATAAATGAGGAATATTCACTCTGTATACACTATAGAGAATCCTAGTCCTTATAGCGGGGACTGAATAATACGAAGGTTCATAAATGAGGGAATATGCACTCTGTATACACTATAAGAATACTAGGCCCTTATAGGCGGGACTGTAATACTATGGAAGGGTATAAATGAGGGATATTAATAGATACACTATAGGAGAATACTAGTCCTCTATAGCGGGGGACTGTACGAATTATGAAGGGTATAAATGAGGGATTATTCATCGTATAACCTATAGAGAATCCTAGTCTTCATATAGCGGGGACTGTCATAATATGAAGGGTATAAATGAGGGGATTTCACTTCCGTATACAATTTAGAGAAGCATCCTAGTCCTTATAGCGGGGACTGTTAATAATATGAAGGGTATATTATAAATGAAGAATATTAACTCTGTATTACACTATAGAGAATCCTAGTCCTACGTATAGCGGGGGACTGTAATAATATGAAGTTAAATCGGGAATATCACTCTGTATACCTTAGAGAATCTAGTCCTTATAGCGGGGAACTGTAATAATCGAGGGTTTTAAATGAGGAATATTCACTCTGGTATACACTATAGGAATCCTAGTCCTTTATAGCGGGGACTGTAATAAGACGAAGGGTGTATAAATGAGGAATATTCCAAACGATGTATAACTAGAGAATCCAGTCCTTTATAGCTGGAAGAATAATATGAAGGTATATAATGAGGAATATCACTCTGATAAACTATAGGAGAATCCTAGTCCTATAGAGGGACTGTAATAATATGCAAGGGTATTATAGAAATGGGAATATCACTTATTCACTTAGAAGAATCCTAGTCAGTTATAGGGGGACTGTAATAATATGAAGGGATAAATGGGGAGGAATAGTCACCTCTGTAACCAAGATAGAGAATCCTAGTCCTTTCCTGCCAGGGGATGTAATAATAGAAGGGTATCAATGAGGAAATCACTACTGTATACACGATAGGAAATCCTAGTCCTTATAGCGGGGACTGTAATATATGGAATGGGTATAATGAGGAAATTGCACCTCTGTAACACTTATAGAGAATCCCGGGCCTTATTAGCAGGGATGTAATAATATGAAGGGTATAAAATGAGGAAATAACTCTGTATACACTATAGAGAATCCTAGTCCTTATAGCAGGGAAGTAATAATATAAGGGTATTAAATGGGGAATATTCATCTGTACACTATAAGAATCATAGTCCTTATAGCGGGGAATGTTATAATATGAAGGTATATAAATGGGGAATCTGGGAATTCACGTCTGTTAAACTTAGAGAAATCCTAGTCCTTATAGGGGGACTGTAATAATATGAAGGGTATAAAATGAGGAAGAATTCATTGGATACACTTAGAGACATCCTAGTCCTTATTATAGCAGGACGGTAACTGTAAATAATTGAAGGGTATAAAATGAGGAAGATTCACTCTGTATCACTATAGAGAATCCTAGTCCTTATAGCGGGGGACTGGTACTGTAATAATATGAAGGGTTATAAATGAGGAATATTCACGCCTTGGTAGTTTTCACTATAGCGAATCTAGTCTTATAGCGGGGACTCCGTAATAATATGAAGGGTTATATAATGGGGGAATATTCACTCTGGAGTCACTATAGAGAACATAGTTCCTGATAGCGGGGACTGTAATAATCTGAAGGTATATTATAAATGAGGAATATAACTAGGTATTCACTATAGAGAATCCTAGTTCCTTATAGCGGGGACTGTAATAATATGAAGGGTAATAATGAGGATATTAACTCTGTATCACTATCGAGAATCCTAGTCCTCTATAGCAGGGACTGTAATAATACGAAGGGTAAGGGTATATAAATGAGGATATCACTCTGTATACACTATAGAGAATCTAGTCCTTATAGCGTGGGACTGTAATAATAGAAGGGTTATAAATGAGGAATATTCACATTGTATTCACTATAGGAATCTAGTCCTATTAGCGGGGACTGTAATAATATGAAGTATAAATGAGGGATTATTAACTCTGTATTTCACTATAGAGAATTCCTGTCATTATAGCGGGGGGACTGTAATAATATGAAGGGTATAAATGAGGGATATTCACTATGTATCCACTATGAGATACTATCCTTTATAGCGGGACTGTAATAATATGAAGGGGTTTTATAAATGACGGATATTCACTCTGATAACTATGAGTCTAGGGGGGTCATTATAGCGGGACTGTAATAATATGAGGGTATTAAAATGAGGGATATTCACTCTGTTCTACACGATAGAGGAATCATAGTCTTATAGCGGGGACTGTAATAATATGAAGGGTATAATGAGGAATATTCACTCTGTATTACTTAGGGAATCCTAGTCCAGCTATAGCGGGGGACTTAATAATATGAAGGGGTAAAAGAGAATATTCACTTGTATTACTATAGAGAATCCTAGTACTTATACGCGGGGGACTGTAATAATATAAGGGTATAAATGAGGAATCACTCTGTATACACTATAGCAAGAATCCTGCCTTATAGGCGGGGACGTTAAAATAAGATGAAGGGGTTAAATGAGGGATATGCCTCATCTGTATTCACTATAGAGAATCCGAGTCTTTATAGCGGGACGTACTAATATTGAAGGTATAAATGAGGGATATTCACTCTGTATACACTAATAGAGAATCTGTCCTTTATAGCGGGGACGTAATAATAGGAAGGGTATAAAGAGGAAATATTCACTCTGTATTCCACTATAGAGAATCCTAGTCCTTATAGAGGGGAGACTGTAATAATCATGAAGGGTATAAAGGGAATTATTCACTCTGTATTCATATGAGAATATAGTCCCTTTTATAGTGGGGGACTTGTAATAAATATGAAGGGTAATAAATGGGGAATATTCACTCGGTATTCCCAACTTATAAACAGAGAATCTAGTCCTTAGAGCGTGCGGACTTGTAATAATATGAGGGTATTAAATGGGAAAAATATTACTAGGTATTCACTATAGAGGAATTCCTAGTCCTTTTTATAGCGGACTGTAATAATAGAAGGGATAAATGGGGAATATTCACTACTGTATTCACCTATAGGAATCCTAGTCCTATATGGGGGACTGTAATAATATGAAGGGGATAATATGCGGAATATTCACTTGTATACACTATAGAGAATATAGTCCTATAGCGGGGAGACTGATAATAATATAAGGGTATAATGAGGAATATTCACTCTGTATAACTATAGCGAATCCTAGTCATTATAGCGGGGGGATGGACTGTAATAATATGAAGGGTATAAATGAGGGGGAATATTTCACTCTGTATTCACTATAGAGAATTCCTAGTTCCTTATAGCAGGAGGACTGTAATAATATGAAGGGTATTAAATGAGGCATATTAACCTACTGTATACCACGTATAGAGAAAACCCTCGTCCTATAGAAGCGGACTATGTAATAATATGAAGGGTATATGGGGAATATATTCACTCTGTCTTACACTATAGAGACATCATAGTCCTTATTAGCGGGGGACTGTTTGAATAATATGAGGTTCTAAATGGGGAATATTACTCTGTATACCACTATAGAGAAATCACTAGTCCTTTATAGCGGTGGACCTGTATATAATATGAAGGGATAAATGAGGAATTCCCTCTGTATACACTATAGAGAATCCTAGTCCTTTAGCGGGGACTGTAATAATATGAAGGGTCATAAATGAGGGAATGCAATCGGTATACACTATAGGAGATTCCTAGTCACTTATAGCGGGGGACTGTTACGTATGAAGGGTAAAATGAGAATATTCACTCGGTATACCACTTAGAGAATCCCTAGCCTTTTATTAGGGGGAATGTAATAATATGAGGTTATAAATGAGGATATTCACTCTGTATACAATATTTAGAGAATCCTAGTCCTTATAGCAGGGACTTGTATAATATAAAGGGTATAAATGAGGAATATTCACTCTGTATACACTATGAGAATCCTAGTCCTTTTATAGCAGGGACTGTAATAATATGAAGGGTAATAAAATGAGGAATCTCAATCTGTATACAACTATAGAGGACTATAGTCCGTATAAAAAAATAAGCAGGGACGGTTGTAATAATATGAAGGGGATAAAATGAGGAATATTCACTCTGATACACTATAGAGAAATACTAGTCCTTTATAGCAGGGACCTGTAATAATATGAAGCGCGCGCGTATACATGAGGAATATTCCACTCTGTATACACTCTAGAGCTCTTAGGCATTTATAGCAGGGACTGTAATAATATGAAGGGATAAATGAGGGATATCACTCTGTAACGCTATAGAATCCTAGGCCTTTATAGCGGGGGGACTGTAATAATATGAAGGGTATAAATGAGGAATATTCACGCTGATAGCTATAGAGAATCTAGTCCTTATAGCGGGACTGAATAATATGAAAGGGTATAAATGAGGAATTTCACTCGTATACGCGATAGAGAATCTAGGCCTTATAGCGGGGACGTAATAATATGAAGGGTATAAATAGGGATATTCACTCTGTATTACGATATAGAGAATCCTAAGTCCTTATAGCGGGAACTGAAATAATATAAGGGTTATAAATGGGATATTTCACTCGGGGTATTAAACTAGTAGAGAATCCGAGCTTATAGCGGGGACCTCGGTTAATAATATGAAGGTATTATCAATGAGGGATATTACACTTGTATACAATATAGAGAATCATAGTCTTATAGCGGGGATGTAATAATGAAGGATATAAATGAGGGGAATTCACTCTGTATAAATTTTATAGAGAATCATAGTCATTTATAGCGGGGACTGTAATAATATGAAGGGTATAAAAGGGAAATTCACCTGTGTATACCACGATGGATCCTAGTCCTTATAGCGGGGACTGGAATCATATGACGGGGTATAAATGAGGGGGGATATTCACTCTGTAACACTATAGAGAATACCTAGTCCTTAACGGGGAATGTAATAATCATGAAGGGTTAGAAATGGAGGAATATTCACTCTGTATACACTATAGAGAATCCTAGTCTTATATAGCGGGGACTGAATAATAGGATGGGTTATAAATGGGGGATATTCCTCTTGTATTCACGATAGAGATCCTAGTCCTCTATATGGGGAATGTAATCATATGAAGGGTTATAAATGAGAATATTCACTCTGTATACACTATAGAGAATCCTAGTCCTTATAGCGGGGACTGTAATAATATGAAGGGTTAAATAGGAGGAATTTCATCTGTATACACTATTAGAGAAAATCCTAGTACTTATACGGGGGACTGTCAATAATATTGAAGGGTATAAAGAGGAATATTTCAATCTGTATTCACTATAGAGAATCCGAGTCCTGATAGCAGGGACTGTAATAATATGAAGGGTATAAAATGAGGAAGATTACTCTGTATTCACTTAGAGAATCCTAGTCTTATAGCGGGGGACTGCAAATATGAGGGTATAAATGAGGAATATTCACTCGTATACACTTTATACGAGAATCATAGTCCTTTATAGCGGGGACTGTAATAATATGACGCGGTATCAATGAGGATATTCACTCTGTATACATATGAGAGACTCCTAGTTTCCTATAGCATGGGAGTGTCAAATATGGAAGGGTATAGAGGAATATTCATCTGTATACAATCGATAGAGAATCCTAGTCTTATAGCTGGGACTGTAATAATATGAAGGGTATAAATAGGAATATTCACTATGTATACACTATAGAGAATCCAGTCCTTATAGCGGGGATGTAAATAAGATGAAGGGTTATAAAGTATAAATGAGGAATATTCAACTGTATTCCTATAGAGGATCTATAGTCCCTTTAGCAGGGACTGTCATAATATGAAGCGGGTATTAAAGGAGGAATATCATCTGTCTATTCACATAGAGAATCCCTAGTCCTTATGCGGGGACTGGAAATATGAAGGGTATAAAATGAGGGATATTCATCTGTAACACTATAGAGGAATTCATAGTCCTTATAGCGGGGACTCCTGGAATAATATGAAGGGTATAAATGAGGAAGTATTACTCTGCTATAACTATAGAGAATCATAGTCCTTATAGCAGGGAGTGTTAATAATATGAAGGGTCTAAAATGAGGAAGATTCACTCTGTATAAACTATAGAGCATCCTTGTCCGTATAGCGGGGACTATACTAATATGAAGGGTATAAATGAGGACTATTCACTCTGTATATACACCTATAGAGAATCCTAGTCCCTTGATAGCAGGGACTGTAATAATATGAAGGGTATAAAATAAAGGAGGAATATTCACTCTGTATTCACTATAGAGATTCCTATCCTTCTTAGCGGGGGACTGTAATAATATGAAGGGTAGAAATGAGGGAAATATTCACTCTGTATCACTATAGGAATCCTAGTCCTTTAAGCAGGACTTGTAATACTATGAAGGGTATAAATGAGGAATATTCACTCTGTATTCACTATAGGAGAATCCTAGTCCTTATTAGTGGGGACGGTAAGAATAGAAGGGTTATAAATGCGGAATATTCACTCTGTATACACCTTATAGAGAAATACTAGTCTAAGCGGGGACTGTAATAATACGAAGGGGTATAAATGAGGCGAACATTCCTATCGGTTATTCACTATAGAGAATCTAGTCCTTATAGTTGGGGACCGTAATAATATGAAGGGTATATAAATGAGGTAATATTCACCGGTATGCACTATAGAGAATCCTAGTCCTGATAGTGGGGACTGTAATAATATGAAGGGATAACTGAAGGAATATTCACCTCTGTATTCAATATAGAGAATCTAGTCCTTCTACCCTGCTTTATGTCTGGCACTAAATCTCCTTGTTGGAGCTCAGGCTGATCAACTCGCTATGCTACGCCTGTGTATCACTCCTGGAGTGATTATCAACAGGGGACTTTCTAACTAAATGGGCCCTAAGTGTTATCTAAAGGTCCCAGACTCTGTGTTTCTCTCTGGGGAGGAGGACATGCGGAAAGTCTCCCTTTTATACATTTAAAACAGCGATCCCCTACTGCCAAAATCCTTCCCAAAACAAGAACGACCTAAAAGGGTAAAACTAGGTTTAGATTCCCATACATGGTCTCACCCTCTCATGTAATATGGTTGTTGAGAGTTTATGTTTAGTTCTGGCATTCCGGTTATCCCACTGTGTGGTCACTGACCATTATGTTCGTTAACAATGCTCAGTTGTGTAGATTACTGCAGGAAACTGTACAGTTGGTTAACACCCCACTAGTAAGCAGCTACGCCCCCAATTCCAAAATTTTTACAGACATAGGATGGCCGGGGAGCATGTGACGGAGGTAGGGGTGTGGCCAGTCACTGGTAATAAACACAGTTAATCCATCCAGTTTAGTGGGTACATTTACTTATACTGCAAACTGTATGCTATTTACAGTTGTATTGGTTGTTTTAGCGGGGATACGTTCAGATTATGGAGTGTGCTTGTAAAATAAAATGTGGGTTGAAAATCCTTAATAATGTTCTTGCTTACGATTAAACCAGTGTAGTTATTAAATCCTATCACATCCTAATAGCAGGTTAAACTTACTGTCAAATAAGAGTAATATTGGCAAAATGCGGAACACAGCAATTGTGGATTGGTTGTCAAGTCATGATTGGACAATGCTGAACTCGGCAATGGGGATTGGTTTAAAGACAGATGATGGCACCAATGCTGAACTCTACGGCCAATGTGGATTGGTTTTAAAGTCATGATTGGACAAATGCTGAACTACAGGCAAGGTGGATTGGTTTAAAGTAATGATGGACAAATGCTGAACTACGGCAATAATGTGGATTGGTTTGAATTAAGTCATGATTGGACAAATGCTGAACTACGCAATGGGGATTGGTTTAAAGTCATGTAGTGGACAAATGCTGAAACTACGGGCAATGGGATTGGTTTAAAGTAGGATGGACAATGCTGAACTACGGCATGTGGATTGGTAAGTAATGATTGGACAAATGCTGAACTACGGCAATGTGGATTTGGTTTAAAGTCATGATGGACAAATCTGAACTACCGGGCAATTGTGGATTGGTTTAAGTAATGATTGGACAAACTGAACTCGGCAATGTGGATTGGTTTAAAGTCATGATTGGACAAATGCTGAACTACGGCAATGTGGATTGTTTAAAGTAATGATTGGGACAAATGCTGAATACAGCAATTGGATTGGTGTTTAAAGTAATGATTGGACAAATCTGAACTACGGCAATGTGGATTGGTTTAAAGTCATGATTGGACAAATGCTGAAACGGCCAATGTGGATTGGTTTAAAGTCATGATTGGCAAATGCTGAACTACGGCAATGTGGATTGGTTTAAAGTCATGAGTTGGATCAAATGCTGAAACTACGGCAATGTGGATTGGTTTTAAAGTAATGATTGACAAATACTAACACGAATGTGGATTGGTTTAGTAAAGCATGATGGACAAATGCTGAACTACGGCAATGGATTGGTTTAAGTAAAGTCATGATTGGACAAATGCTGCAACTAGCGGCAATGTGGATTGGTTTAAAGTCATGATTGGACAAATGCTAACTACGGCAATGTGGAGTTGGTTTAAAGTCAGATGGACAAATACTTAACTACGGCAATGTGGATGGTTTAAAGTCATGATTGGACAAATGCTGAACTACGGCAATGTGGATTGGTTAAAGTCATGATTGGGACAAATGCTGAACTACGGCAATGTGGATTGGTTTTAAAGTCATGATTGGACAAATGCCTGAACTACGGCAATGTGGATTGGTTAAAGTAATGTTGGACAAGCTGAATACCAGGCAATGTGGATTGTTGAAAGTAATGATTGGACAAATGCTGAACTACGGCAATGTGGATTGGTTTTAAAGGAATGAGTCGGACAAATGCGAACTATCGGCAATGTGGATTGGTTTTAAGTATGATTGGACAAATGCGAACTACGGCAATGTGGATTGGTTTTAAAGTAATATGATTGGCAAATGCTGAAAATACGGCAATGTGGATTGGTTTAAAGTACATGATTGGACAAATGCTGAACTACGGCAATGTGGATTGGTTTTAAGTCATTGATTGGACAAAATGTCGAACTCACGGCAATGTGGATTGGTTAATGTCATGATTGGACAATGCTGAACTGCGCGCAATGTGGATTGGTTTTAAAGTCATGGATTGGACAAAATGCTGAACTACGGCAATGTGGCTTGGTTTTTAAAGTATGATTGGACAAATGCGTGAACTACGGCATGGGGATTGGTTTAAAGTCATGATTTGTGTACAAATGATGTGAACTACGGCAATGTGGATTGGTTTAAAGTCATGATTGGACAAATGCTGGAATACGGCAATGTGGTTGGTTTAAAAGTCATGATGGACAAATGCGAACTACGGCAAGGTGGATTGGTTTAATGTCATGATTGGCAAATGCTGAACTACGGCAAGTGGATGGTGTTAAAGTCATGATTGGACAAAGGCTGAACTACGGCAATGTGGATTGGTTTAAAGTCATGATGGACAAATGCTGAACTACGGCAATGTGGATTGGTTTTTAAAGTACATGATTGGAAAATGCTGAACTAAGGCAGTGGATTGGTTTGAAGTATGATTGGACAAATGCTGAACTACGGCAATGTGGATTGGTTTGTTTAAAGTCATGATGGACAAATGCTGAACTACGGGCAATGTGGATGGTTTAAAGTCTGATTGGACAATGCTGTGACTACGGCAATGTGGATTGGTTGATTGAAAAGTCATGATTGGACAAATGCTGAACTACGGCAATGTGGATTGGTTTTAAAGTCATGATTGGACAAATGCTGAACTACGGCCAATGTGGAATTGGGTTAATATCATGATTGGACAAATGCTGAAACTACGGCAATGTGGATTGGTGTAAAGTATGATTGGACAAATGCTGAGAACCTACGGCAATGTGGATTGGTTTTAACGTCATGATGGACAAATGCTGAATACGGCAATGTGGATTGGTTTTAAGTAAGATGGGACAATGCTGAACACGGCAAGGGGATTGGTAAGTAATGATGGACAATGCTGAACTACGGCAATGTGGATGGTTTAAAGTAATGATTGGACAAATGCTGAACTACGGCAATGTGGATTTAGTGTTAATAAAAGTAAATGATTGGACAAATGCTGAACTACGGCAACTGTGGCATTGGTTTTAAAGTAATGATGGACAAATCTGAACTACGGGCAAAGTGGATTGTTTAAAGTAATGATTGGACAAATGCTGAATGACGGCAATGTGGATTGGTTTTTTTAATTAAAGCATGATTGGACAAATGTGAACTACCCGGCCCGCAAATGTGGGGATTGGTTTAAAGCAGACTGGACAATGCTGAACTACGGCAAGTGGATGGTGTTAAGTATGATTGGACAAATGCGGAACTACGGCAATGTGGATTGGTTAAAGTCATGATTGGACAAATTGCTGAACTACGGCAATGTGGATTGGTTTAAGTCATGATTGGACAAATGCTGATGAACTACGGCAATGTGGATTGGTTGAAAGTAATGATGGACAAATGCTGAAACTACGGCAATGTTGAGGTTGGGATTTGAAAGTAATGATTGGACAAATGCTGGACACTACGGCAATGTGGATTGGTGAAGTATGATTGGACAAATGCTGAAACTACGGCATGTGGATGGTGTGTTATTGAAATGTGCAAGATTGGACAAATGCTGAACTACTGGCAATCGTTGGATTGGTGTAAGTAATGATTGACACGAAATGGCTGAACTAGGCCAAGTGTGGATTGGTTTGAAGTAATGATTGGACCAAATGCTGAACTACGGCAATGTGGATTGGTTTAAAGTATGATTGGACAACTGCTGAAACTACGGCAATGTGTGATTGGGTTAAAGTAAGGATGACAAATGCTGAAATACGGCAATGTGGATTGGTTTATGAATGATTGGACAAATATGAAACTACGGAATGTGGATTGGTTTAAGTAATGATTGGACAAATGCTGAACTACGGCAATGTGGATTGGTTAAAGTAATGATTGGACAAATGCTGAAACTACGCAATGTGGATTGGTTTAAAGTAAATGATTGGACAAATACTGAATAGTGGCAATGTGGATTGTTTAAAAGTAATTGATTGGACAAATGCTGACTACGGCATGTTTAATAGATGTGGACAACTACTCGCATGGTTGTTTATTGTATGATTGAAATATGATCGCATGGTGTTAAATATGATACAATGCGGACTACAGATGTGGATTGGTTTAAAAAACGTCCATCTAGTCCAACCTTTATACCCTACCTATAATGTCTGTATAACAGTTACATAATAACATAGTATTGGAGGTTGTATAAAGACATACGTCCATCTAGTCCAACCTTTATACCCTACCCATAATGTCTGTCTAACAGTTACATAGTAACATAGTATTGGAGGTTGTATAAAGACATACGTCCATCTAGTCCAACCTTTATACCCTACCCATAATGTCGGTCTAACAGTTACATAGTAACATAGTATTGGAGGTTTTGTATATACAAGACAAACCGATCCCAGCTAGTCCAACCTTATACCCTACCTAAAGTCTGTAAAACAGTTACATAATAATAACATAGTATTGCGTAGTATAAAGTATAAAGAATACGTCCATATAGTCCAACCTTTATACCCTACCATAATGTCTGTCTAACCAGTTACATAGTAGAAAACAGAGTATGGAGGTTGTATAAAAAATACGTCAACTCTAGCCAACCTTTCTCCCTACCCTAATGTCGGCTTCTCTAACAGTTACATAGTAACATATAGTATTGGAGGTTGTATTAAAGCGACTTCGTCCATCTTGTCCAATCTTATACCATACCCATAATTGTCTGGCTATAACCAAAGCTAACATAGTAACATAGTTACTGGAGGTTGTATTTGAATAAAGATATTCAGTTCCATCAGTCCAACTTTATACTACCATACCATAATGTCTGTATATCTAGTAAATCCCAAAGTAAACATAGTATTGCGAGGTTTATAAAAATTATACTTTCAGCTAGTCCTACTTTATACCACCCAAATTCCCCCCTCGTAACGCCCCCCCACATAACGTTTTGTATTCCGGCCGTTCTTTTTTATCCCGGCTTCACGGTTTTTCCTCCCCTCGTCCCCCTCTTCATCACCTTCTCCCCCCCACCCATAATGTCTGTCATCCAGTTACTTCCATAGTAACATAGGATTGGATGGGTTCGAAATAAAGACATACGTCCATTAGTCCAACCCTTTTATAACCCTACCCATAATGTCATATCTACAAAGAAGTTGTGGAAGGCACTCCTAATTAGGCTAATTTACAAAACTACATTTTGTTGATGTGCTATGATCTGGTCAAAATTTATACTTATACAAACATAGAAAATTATATATCAATGCACATTCTAGGCCAATCCAACTATCATATAATCTGCACATGCATTATTTTTGAAAATCACAGGGTGGTTTTAGTATACATTACTGGTCACTGAATAAAAAGTCTTCCAACCACGTCAAGGTAACCACAATTGTCTGGAAGGTCCGAACGCCATAACACTTTTGCAATTTTCTTATTCATTCCGATTGCAACTTTATGCAGTTCTCCTTCTTACACACTGGATCACTATACAGCTTTCATAAGCGACTAATACTACAGGGGTTATAGACAGTCTCCCAATTATCGGTACCCATAGTCTAGTCAACAGTTACCATCCAGTAACATTAGTTCATTGGAGGGTTTGTTATCAAGAGACATAATTTCCATCTGTTCTGCAACCTTTATCCCCCACTACCCATAACTGTCCTGTAAACAGTACATACGGAACATATATGTGTGGAGTTGCTTTATAAATCGATTCCAAATACCATCTACGTCTCAACCCTTTATACCCTACCCAAATTGTATGGTTCTGATAACAGTTACATAGTAAACCATGTATTGGCATTTTTTTTGGGGGTTTATTAAATGACATAAGTCCACTTCCTGTCCAACCTTTATTACCCTACCATACTGTTGTAACAGTTACATAGTAATAACATTTAGTTCCGGAGGTGGTATAAAGAATACGTCTTCTTTTCCTATCGAAGTCAACCGTTATACCCTACCATAATGTTGTTTTATAACAGTTACATAGTAACATAGTATTGGAGTTGTATTAAAGACACTACGTCCTCCATCTAGTCCAACTCTTCTACCCTACACTAAACTGTCTGTTACTCCACAGTACCATAGTAACATTAGTATTGAGAGGTTGATAAAGGAATACCGTCCATCTAGTCACAACCCTTTATACCCTAACCCATAATGTCGTGTATAACAGGTACATAGTAACACAGTATTGGAGGTTGTATAAAGACCCATACTTCCATCTATCACAACCTGTATACCCTACACATAATGTCTGTATACAAGTTACATCCAGTAACATTAGTATCTGGAGGTGTAAAGACATACGTCAATTCATGTCACATCCTTTATACACTCAATAATGTCTGTATAACCAGGTACAATAGTTAACACTAGTATTGGAGGTTGTATAAAGACATACGTCATCTAGTCCAACCTTATACCCTACCCCCATAATGTCTGTCTACTAAAAGTTAAATAGTCAACATAGTTATGGAGGTTGTATACAAGACCGATTACGTACCATCTGTACCACCTCTTATACCCCATAACTAACCTAGTCTGTATAACAGTACTATAGTAACAAGTACCATTGGAGTTGTATAAAGCACAAAGACCGTCATATCAGTCCATCCTATTGACCCTACAACCCTCCATAAGTCGCTAACAGTTAATAGATAACATCAGTACCTGGCCGAGGTTGTATAACGAACAACGTCATCTGGCCCCAACTTGTACTACCCCTCCCCTATAATGTCTGTACATACAGTTACATGAGTAACATAGATTGGAGGTGTATAAAGACATACGCATCTAGTCCAACCTTATTACCCTACATAAGATCGGTCTAACGTTACATCGTAACAGAGTATTGGAGGTTTGTATAAAAGACATAACGTCCATCTCTAGTCCAACCTTTATACCCTACCACAACTGTCGGTCTGTTAACAGCCCCCTTTTTACATAGTAACATAGTATTGGAGGTTGTATATAAAGACAACGTCCATCTACGTCCACCTTTTATACCTAACTACAATAATGTCTTTGTTATAACGTTATAACATTTTAGAATAGTATGGGAGGTGGGTATAAAGGACATAACGTCCCAATGTCCAACTCTTTATACCCTACCATAAGTCTGTTAACGCTTCATAGTAACATAGTAGTGGAGGGTGTCTAACAGACATTACGCTCCATCTAGTAGCACCTTTATCACCCATACCACTAACTGTATGTATAAATTACATAGTTACATAGTATGGAGGGTTGTATAAAGACAATACGTCCAATTCTAGTCCAATATTATACCTACCCATAATGTCTGCATACGAACAGTTAACATAGTAACATTAGTATTGGAGGTGTATAAAAAGGGGTAAACATACGTCCATCTCGGTCCATCCTTTATCCCTACCCATTAATGTCTGTTCTAACAGTAAATAGTAACATAGTATTGGAGGTTTTATAAAGAATTAATTCCCATCTAGTCCACCTTTATCCCTACCACATAATGCTGTTTCACAGTTACATAGTAACAAGTATTGGAGGTGTATAAAGACCTACGTCCATCTAGTCCAATCTTTATACCTACCCTAATGTCTGTTATAACGTTAATAACATAGATTGGAGGTTGTATAAAGACATACGTCATATAGTCCAATCTTTATACCCCTACCATAATGTCTGTATAACAGTTACATAGTAACTAGTATGGAGGTTGTATTAAAGACCAACGTCCATCTAGTCAACCTATTATACCCACTATTAATGTCTGATAACAGTTACATAATAAATAGTATTGGAGGTTGATAAAGACATACGTCCATCTAGCCAACCTTTATACCCTACCCATAATGTCTGTCTAACAGTTACAATAGTAACAGAGTATTGGCGGTGTAGTATAAGACATACGTCCATCTACGTCAACCTTTACACCTACCCATAAGTCTGTTTGTATAACCGTTAATAGTAACATAGTATTGGAGGTGTATAAAGACATAAGATCCTCTAGTCCAATCTATACCCTACCCATAAGTTGTCTAAAGTAACATAGTAACATAGTATTGGAGGTTTTATAAATGACATACTTCCATTAGTCCTACCTTTTAACCCTACCGTAATGTCTGTCTAACAGTTACATAGTAACATAGTATTGGAGGTTGTATAAGAACATACGTCCATCTAGTCCAATCATTTATCCCTACCCATAATGTCTGTATAACAGTTACATGGGTAAAATAGTATTGGAGGTTGTATAAGACAAAACGTTCATCTAGTACAACATTTATTACCCTACATAAGTCTGTATAACAGTTAATAATAACATAGTATTGGAGGTTGTATAAACGACATACGTCCATCTAGTCCAACCTTTATACCCTACCCATAAGTCTGTCTAACCAGTTACATAGTAACAGAGTATTGGAGGGTTGTATAAAGACATACGTCCATCTAGTCTCAACCTTTATACCCTACCCATAATGTCGTTCTAACAGTTACATAGTAACAATAGTATTGGAGGTGTTTGTATAAAGACATACGTCCATCTAGTCCAATCTTTATACCCTACCCATAATGTCGTATAACAGTTACATAGTAAACAAGTATTGGAGGTTGAATAAAGACATTACGTCCATCTAGTCCAACTTTATACCCTACCCATAATGTCATATAATACAAGAATGTGGAAGCACTCCAATTAGGCTAATTTACAACTACATTTTGTGAAGTGCTACTGATCTGGTCAAAATATTTATACAAAACATAGAAAATATAATCAATGCACATTCTAGGCCCAATACAATATCATATATCTGCACACTGGCATAACTTTATAAACAAAGGGGTTTTAGTATACATTACTGTGATCAATGAATGAAAAAGCCTTCCAACCACGTCAAGGTAACCCCAGCTGGAGGTCCTAACGTCTACCTTTTCAATTTCTTTTACTTCAATTACGATTAGCAAAACTTTGCAGTTCTCATTCTTACACACTGGATCCATATAACAGGCTCTCTCTTTCCATAATGTCTGTATAACAGTTACATAGTAACATAGTATTGGGGTGTTTAAGATAAAGACATATACGTCCATCTGTCCAACCTTTATACCCTACCATAATGTCTGTTATAACAGTTACATTAGTAACAATAGTATTGGAGGTTGAATAAAGACAATAGTCATCTAGTCCAACCTTTATACCTACCTATAATGCTGTATAACAGTTACATAGTAAATAGTATTGGAGGTTGTATAAAGACTACATCCATCTATGCCAACCTTTATACACCTACCCATAATGTCTGTATAACAGTTACATAGTAGTAACATAGTATTGGAGGTTGTATAAAGACATACATCCATCTATTCCAACCTTTATACCCTACCCATAATGTCTGTTATAACAGTTACATAGTACATGTATTGGAGGTTGAAATAAAGACATACGTCCATCTAGTCCAACCTTTATACCCATATACCCCATAAGGTATGTATAACAGTTACATAGTAACATAGTATTGGAGGTTGAATAAAGACATACGTCCATCTAGTCCAACTTTATACCCTACCTATAATGTCTGTAATACAGTACATAGTAAACATAGTATTGGAGGTGTATAAAGACATACGTCCATCTAGTCAAACCTTATACCCTACCCATAATGTCTGTATAAACAGTTACATAGCTAAACATAGTATTGAGGTTGAATAAGACATACGTCCATCTAGTCCAACTTTATACCCTACATATATGTCTGTGATAACAGTACATAGTAACATAGATATTGGAGGTTGTATAAAGACATACATCCATCTATTCCAACCTTATACCCTAACATAATGTCTGTATAAAGATTACATAGTAACATAGTATTGGAGATTGTATAAAGACATACATCATCTATTCCAACCTTTATACCCTACCCATAATGCTGTATAACAGTTACATAGTAACATAGTAGTGGGGTTGAATAAAGACATCCGTCCATTAGTCCAACCTTTATACCACATATACCCATAATGTCTGTATAAAAGTTACATAGTAACATAGTATTGAGGTGGATAATAAAGACATACGTCCATCTAGTCCAACCTTTATACCCTACCTATAATGTCTGTATAACAGTTACATAGTAACATGTATTGGAGGTTGTATAAAGACATACGTCCATCTAGTCAAACCTTTATACCCTACCCATAATGTCTGTATAACAGTTACATAATAACATAGTATTGAAGTTGTATAAAGACATACTCCATCTATTCCAACCTGTTATACCCTAACCATAATGTCTGTAAACAGTACTAGTAACATAGTAGTGAGGGGATAAAGGACATACGTCCATTAAACTACCTTATAACCCACCATAATGTCTGTATAACAGTTACATAGTAACATAGTATTGGGAGGTTGTATAAAGACATACGTCCATCTAGTCCAACCATTTATACCCTACCCATAATGTCTGTATAACAGTAACATAGTAACATAGTATGGAGGTTGTATAAAGACATACGTCCATCTAGTCCAACCTTTATACCCTACCCATAATGTCTGTATAACAGTTACATAGTAACATAGTATTGGAGGTTGTATTAAGACATACGTCCATCTAGCAAACCTTTATACCCTACCCAATAATGTGCTGTATAACAGTTACATAGTAACATAGTATTGGAGGTTGTATAAAAACATACGTCCATCTAGTCCAACCTTTATACCCTACACTAATGTCTGTATAACAGGTTACATAGTAACATAGTATTGGGGTTGAATAAGACATACGTCCATCTAGTCCAACCTTTATACCCTACCCATAATGTCTGTATAACAGTTAACATAGTAACATAGTATTGGAGTTGAATAAAGACATACGTCCATCTAGTCCAAACCTTATACCCTACCCTAAAGTCTGATAACGGTAACATAGTAACATAGTATTAGAGGTTTTATAAAGACATACATCCATCTAGTTCTAACCTTTATACCCTACCCATAATGTCTGTATAATAGTTACATAGTAACATAGTATTGGAGGTTGAATAAAGACATACGTCCATCTAGTCCAACCTTATACCCTGCCCATTAATGATCAAATACAAGAATTGTGAAGCACTCCAATTAGGCTAATTTACAACAATTTTGTGGAAGTGCTATGATCTGGTCAAATATTATAAAAACATAGAGAAATATAATCAACTGCACATTCCGGGCCCCAATACAATATCTATTATCTGCCACACTGGCATACTTTTATAAACAAAGGGGTTTTAGTATACATTACTGTGATCACATGAATGAAAAGCCTTCCAACCACGTCAAGGTAACCCCAGTCTGGAAGGTCCTAACGTCTAACCTTTTCAATTTCTTTTACTTCAATTACGATTAGCAAACTTTGCAGTTCTCATTCTTACACACTGGATCCATATAACAGGCTCTCTCCTTTCCCATAATGTCTGTATAACAGTTACATAGTAACATAGTATTGGAGGTTGTATAAAGACATATACGTCCATCTAGTCCAACCTTTATACCCTACCCATAATGTCTGTATAACAGTTACATAGTAACATAGTATTGGAGGTTGAATAAAGACATACGTCCATCTAGTCCAACCTTTATACCCTACCTATAATGTCTGTATAACAGTTACATAGTAACATAGTATTGGAGGTTGTATAAAGACATACATCCATCTATTCCAACCTTTATACCCTACCCATAATGTCTGTATAACAGTTACATAGTAACATAGTATTGGAGGTTGAATAAAGACATACGTCCATCTAGTCCAACCTTTATACCCATATACCCATAATGTCTGTATAACAGTTACATAGTAACATAGTATTGGAGGTTGAATAAAGACATACGTCCATCTAGTCCAACCTTTATACCCTACCTATAATGTCTGTATAACAGTTACATAGTAACATAGTATTGGAGGTTGTATAAAGACATACGTCCATCTAGTCCAACCTTTATACCCTACACATAATGTCTGGGGATCTGGGAATTATTTTATCCCACAGCTTATGGACCATTGAGACTTGTGCACCACAGTCAACTAGAAGGCGACATGACATATTTTCTATTGTGGAAGGCAGATAATAGCTGCAACAACAGTTTGGAGATTGGCTCTGGGAGGCGCAGTAGAATATGAGTCATAGATGAGGGGGAAGGTAGATGGCCTAGATAGAAGAGGACATGCACTCATTAATTTTTGGTATGGCCCAGCTGCCCACACTTCCAACATTTATATTCTGCCACCTGTAACTCTGATTAGGTCTGCTTCTGGGTTTACTAAAAAACTATTCTCTTTTTACTCACTGACAACCACCTGCAGGCTGGAGTGGGTATATAAGGAGCCTTGGTGTATATCTGCATTACATAGTAACATAGTAACATAGTAACATAGTAATTAAGGTTGAATAAGACATTCGTCCATCAAGTCCAACCTATTCACTTTTTTTTTTTTTTTTTAACCCTACCTAACAGTTGATCCAGAGGAAGGCAAAAAACCCCAGCTAAAAAAGGGGGGGGGGAATTCCTTCCTGACTCCAAACGGCAATCGGAAAGTATCCCTGGATCAACCAGATCTATATGCATTAATACCAGTAATCTCAATATTTTTAGTTTTAGAAACTTATCCAGGCCTTTTTAAAGTTATTCATGAACTTGCCATTACCACCTCTGCGGGAGACAGTTCCACAGTTTCACCGTTCTCACTGTAAAGAAAACCTCTCCTAACTTGAAGATGAAACTTCTTTTCTTCCAACCTTAAAGGAGTCCACGAGTCCTCTGATTGACCTATTAGTGAACAATGCACCAGAGAGTTCACTGTATGGGCCATTAATATATTTGTATAAGGTTATCATGTCCCCACGCAACCGGTCTCCAATGTAAACAGCCCTAACTTGTCTAATCTGCCTGCATATTCAAGCCCCTCCATTCCCTTATTAATTTAGTTGCCCTTCTCTGAACTGCCTCAATTTCCAAGATGTCCCTTTTGTAATGGGATTCCAAAACTGCACCGCATATCCAAATGTGGCCTACCAGTGCTAAAGAGGTGAATAATATTTCTCTCTTGATTCCATCCCCTCTTTATACAAGACAATATCTTGCTAGCTAGCTGTTGCTACCTGGCATTGTTTGCTACAGCTAAGTCTGTTATCTACCAGAAACCCCAAATCTTTTTCCATTTCAGATGCACTTAACACAGAGTTATTTATGGTGTAGGTGGCACAGGGATTATTAAATCCCAATGCATCACCTTACATTTATCAACATTGAATCTCATCTGCCATTCTGCTGCCCATTTTGATAATCTATCTAGGTCTGCTTGCAGCACTTGCACATCATTGGAAGTTCAAAGCTCTGCATATTTAGTGTCATCAGCAAACACAGAGACCTTGCTCTCAATGCCCCCTTCTAAGTCATTTAAACAGATAAACAGAAGCGGCCCCATACAGAACCCTGAGGAACTCCGCTTAGAACTTTAGCCCACATAGATGTAGCTCCATTAACCACCACTCTCGTTTGCGGTCCAATAACCAGTTCTATCCATGAACAAATGTTTTCTTCCAGGCCAACAGTCCCAGTTTATACATTAGTCGCCTATGTGGCACAGTATCAAAGGCTTTTGCAAAATCCAAATATACCACATCCACAGCTGTGCCTGAATCTAACTTCTTACTCACTTCTTCATAAAAACCAATTAAATTGTCTGGCATGATCTATTTCTCATAAATCCATGCTGACTACTACTAATAAGATGATCTCTGGAGACAAAGTCAAGGATATGATCCCTTAACAAAGTTTCCATCACCTTCCCTACCACTGATGTTAGGCTTACAGGTTATGTTACCAGGCTGTGAACGACTACCTTTTTTGAATATTGGTATTACATTGGCTTTTTTCCAATCCAGCGGCACATCCCCAGACAAAAGCGAATCTGAAAATATGAGACACAGTGGTCTTGCTAGAACTGAACTAAGCTCTTTTAAAATCCTAGGATGCAATCCATCTGGTCCTGGGGCTTTATGATATTAACTGTGCTAATTGATTCCGTACATATCTTCTGTTATCCAATGGAAGACTCTTCATTTCCTCCTTGCACATTGTTACAATCCCTACTGTAAGGATTCTCAACAGTAAAAAACCGATTGTAAAAAAACGGTTAGCAGATAAGCCTTTTCGGCTCCTCTACAACCACCTCAGCTCCATTATTTAATGGTCCCACATTCTCAGTCCTCATTTTTTTACCATTTATATACTTAAAAAACATCTTGGGTGGGACTTGCTTTGTTCGGCAATCCTGTTTCATTTTCTATTTTAGCTAGTTTAATTGGTTTCTTTGCACTCTTTATACAACTTTTGAAGTCCCTGTAAGCCTGTTCTGTGCTTCTGCTTTCAAAATTTTAAAAGCCCTTTTCTTTTTTTCCATTTCCCTTTTTACCTGAGCCTTAAGCCATGCAGGAGTGGACCTAATTTTTTACACTTGTTTCCTAAAGGTACCGATTTGGAATGTTATAGTTTAATATCCCTTACAATATATTACAATATAAAACAAGTTGCTGAGAGGAATCAGGGCATTAAACCAACATTTAACGCAATTTTGGAACAAGATCTAAATACATGAAATAAAAATGATTGTTCTGTGATTTAAAATTAGAGTTGGCCGAAAACTCACTAGTTACGTTCTTTTTTCGGATTCCCGGATTGGGAAAACCCGAAGTTCCGAAAATCCGAAACCGGAACAACTTTTCGATAATTTTCGAATGTACGGAGCTATTTTCGATAATTTTCTAAAGTAGCTTCGAATGTTGAAAATTATCGAAAATACGATCGGAGACCATTTTCAAGTTTTCAACGGATTTTCCAACATTATCAAAAATAGCTGTACATTCAAAAATTATCGAAAATTTGTTCCGAAGTCCCAAAATCCGTCCGATTCGTCCATCCGGATTCAGACGGATCCTTTCGGATTTCAGAACCGAGGAGTTTCATGTAGGACCCGGATCCATCTCATATAAAATTACTTTACCTGTTTGGGTGAGTTCATCCAGCACTGCTAGTAGGTTCGGGTGAGGGTGATCGCCTTGCAGAACTAGAGACTTTCCCAGAATCCCAGCACAGCGTCTCTACCAAGATCCTGATATCTTCTAGCAGCGAAACAGCATAGACGGTGCTACTGTTTTATTTTAATTGTCTGTAATGCTAGAAAAACAAAGAAGTGATGCTCACAAATCTGCACAATTCCAAGTTTTAAAGGGCATGTCCACCCTTTAAAAAAACTTTTGCCACCATGCTGGGGATACCCCCACCCCCAACCGCTAACTATAAGTGTAAAAGCGCCTCCAATCTGTACTTACACCTCCTCGTTCCTGTGCTGTTCTGGTCCAGCTCCCCTGCCCGCCGGAACTGCAAGCAGGGGGCTGGACTGGCAGCCGTGGCTGTGATTGGCTGAGAGGCAGCCAATACCAGCCGTGGCTGCCTTCACTGTAGAACAGTGCAGGAATGAGGAGGTGTAAGGACAGATTGACAGCGATTTTAAAGTTATGAATAGAGCGGTTGGGTGGGAGGGTATTCCTTGCCTGGTGCCAAAAGCTTAAGAGCTAAAGGCTGCCAGCCATGGAGGAATCGGGAGGGAGGGAGGGAGAGGGGGGAAAGGGGTCTTGTGAGCATGCCTCAGACTTGATGAGGTTAGCCAAGCTACAGGCACCGGATGAGCACTGACAGCTCCTACCCAGCAGTTTCCTGATCTTTGAAGAGGCATAACAGTAGAACCACAAGGAGCAGGGATGTAAGGTAAGGATTTTTATTTTTTTTTACTGTGGGGCCAGTAGTTGGTAAAATTTTAGTTTGGGAGGTGGACATTCCCTTAAATAGGAACTTTACAACAAATCATTAGAAGAAGGGGTGTGGGAGAATGACAATGATGTATTGTGCCAAATAAAATATTGTTGGGCCGATGCAGCAATGCGACTGTTGGCCGTGATCCCACAATGCTGTAAATCCTTTGTGAGACTTGTGGGATCCCTATAGGTAAGATTCAATATTACTATATAATACTTATATTTACCAGACTGTGTGGCAATTGTATTGAACAGTCTGTGTGGGAATCTTATATTTACCAAACTGTGTAGGCAATATATTAACTAGTATGCATTGGAAAATTATATTTACCAGTCTGTGTGGGAAATTTACGTATCTATGGGCACTTGTGTTAACCAGTCTGGGTGGGCTATTATATTTACCACTCTGTGTGGGTATTTAGATTTACTGGTCTATGTGGGAAATAATATATTTTTCAGTCAATGTGGGCCGCATATATTTACCAGTATCTAAAAATATATTATATTTACCAGTATATTGGGAACTTATTATTACCAATAGTCAGCAATATATTGATCAGTCTGTGAGGACATTTATATTTACCAATATATATGTGTTTCTCATTATTTACCAGTCTATGTGGGCACTTATAGTTACTAGTCTTTATGAGCACTTGCTGTTATTTACCATTCTCTGCGGCACTTATAGTTACTAGTCTTTATGAGCACTTGCTGTATATTTACCATCTTCTGCGGGCACTTATAGTTACTAGTCTTATGATGGGCACTTATAGTTACTAGTCTTTATGAGCACTTGCTGTATATTTACCATTCTCTGTGGGCACTTAGTTACTAGTCTTTATGAGCACTTGCTGTATATTTACCATTCTCTGCGGGCACTTATATTTACTAGTCTTTATGAGCACTTGCTGTATATTTACCATTCTCTGCGGGCACTTATAGTTACTAGTCTTTATGATGGGCACTTATAGTTACTAGTCTTTATGAGCACTTGCTGTATATTTACCATTCTCTGTGGGCACTTATAGTTACTAGTCTTTATGAGCACTTGCTGTATATTTACCATTCTCTGCGGGCACTTATATTTACTAGTCTTTATGAGCACTGCTGTATATTTACCATTCTCTGTGGGCACCTATAATTACTAGTCTTTATGATGGGCACTTATAGTTACTAGTCTTTATGACGGGCACTTATAGTTACTAGTCTTTATGAGCACTTGCTGTATATCTACATTCTCTATGGGCACTTATATTTACTAGTTTTATGAGCACTACTGTATATTTAACATTCTCTGCGGGCACTTATATTTACTAGTCTTTATGAGCACTTACTGTATATACCATTCTCTGCGGGCACTTATATTTACTAGTTCTTTATGAGCACTTACTGTATATTTACAATCTCAGTGGGCACTTATATTTACCAGTATGTGTTTGGGGCACTTGTATTTTTCACTATATCTCTCTAAATCTATCTATATTTTTATGTTAAAAATATTATTTTCAGCCTCTGCGTGTCAGGGAAAAAAGCCAAAATGTTTTTTACAGAATATAAGAGTGATGTAATCGCATAATAGGATCTTTAATGAAACAGTTATTGATAAAAAAAATTATGTGCACTGCATTGTTAAAGAGGACAGCATGATAGTGTAGTAAGCATTTACAATAATGACATGTGGTAAGTTTTAATGTTTTGCAGGAGAGGACAGTGTGTTGAGAGTGAAGCAAGAGATGATGGTTCATTGAGATTTTACATACAGTATGAAAGGAATATGACCTACCTCTACAGACACAAGTTTCCGAAAGCTTAGCTCCCTGAGGATACTCAGTTCATCCAGTGACTCAATGATGTAATTAGGTCATAATAAAGTAATTATAAAATATTCGCAATTGGAAGTCGTATACTGAGCCAACGTTTGGGAGAACTTCCTGACATCATCTAGAAATTGAGATAATCAGCATTATTTTACATTGTAACATCTACAAAGTTGGGTAAGTAAATAGGGTCCCATAGTCAGGTCCGCTTGTAAGATTTGCCAGTTTTCCAAACAATTTTCTGCATATCGGTGGATACTATGATAGGTACATACAAATGATTCTCTCTGTCTGGGATAAAGATTTTTCTTTGTCTATTAGATCATTGTGGTCATTTTCAGGCCCTTACAACTATACTACTGCTTATAACCCACCTGAAAGAAAAGTGTATAACTTATATGAGCTAACCCCCTAGGGTTAGTATTCAATCTTTCATGGGTACACACCAAATTGTCTCTTCCCCTGTAGGAACTAGAGATGGGATCTGGGTCCATCTAGGACCCATATCTGACACGAACTTCTCGGTTTCGAAATCCGAACATTCCGTCCAAAACCAGGCAGATTTTTCAGATTTCGGGACCTTGGAATGTATTTTTGATAACCCTCGAAAAACGATCAGAAACTTGAAAGTAGATTCCGATTGTATTTTTGAGGGTTTAATTTATTATACACAAAAATAAATTAAAGGACAATTATACTTACCATTTCCCGATCCACTCCTGCAAGTACCCAGGTGAGGACCTAAAAAGCTAAGTCCTCACCTCTGGGTGCTTTACAAAAGTCCTGCACTACTACTTGTAATCTCCCCGTTGCTCTGGTCCGATCCTCCCCACTGGCACCGTCAGTGACAGTCCGGGAGGCAGCCAATGGGAAGCACGCCTCCTAGCAGAGCTTTTATACTATGTATTGAGTCTTTGAACTGTTGCCTGTAGAGGAAGAGTGCTTAAGTCCATTTATTTGCCAGTGGTGTCCCCAGTGTTGTCCCTCCGCAAGTATAGGCAAAGGGAATGGCACCTAAATTGGTCAGACCCTCAATTTCCATTAAATAATTTTTACAAACATTGGATTGAGTTAATACTAACATATATTTCTCGGTTTCCGCAGCCAAGTCTCCAGGGTGCGGAAACCTCCTGGTTTTTCAGCTGTACCCCCGAACCTCCACTCAAACTCCCTCTTCCAATGCCCTAATGTTCATCTAGGTTTGCTGTATATCTAGGTTGTATATCTCAGCCAGGGACCCCAAATAACCTCGTATTTCCCCTGCTTTCCCCTGAGCTATGCCGTGAGTATTCATGGCCTTTATATTGTTAACTAGACATTAAGCCTGTTACAATAACAGGCGCTAGAAGCCCAGGTGCCTCCATCCTCCATGTCCCAAGGCCACAGTTCCCTCTTAGTGTCCGACCCAGAGTCCTCCCTCTGTCCCAGACCCAGGGCCCCCCCTCTGCCCCAGCCCAGACCCGGGCCCCCTTCTGTCCCAGACCCAGTGCCCCCCCTCTGTCCCAGACCCAGGGTCCCCCATCTGTCCCCGGGCCCCTCCTCTGCCCCAGACCCAGGGCTTCTCCTCTGCCCCAGACCCAGGGCCCCCCTGTCTCAGACCCAGGGCCCCCCACTCTGTCTCAGACCCAGGGTCCCCCACTTTGTCCCAGAGTCAGGGCCCCCTCTCTGTCCCTGACCCAGGGCCCCCCCTCCTTTGTCCCAGACCAAGCCCCCCCCCCTCTGTCCCTGTCCAGACCCACCCCCCCTCTGTCCCAGCCCCCCCTCTGTCCCAGACCCAGACCCCCCTCTGTCCCAGACCCCCCTCTCTGTCCCAGACCCAGCCCCCCCTTGTCCCAGCCCCCCTCTGTCCCAGACCCAGCCCCCCCCCTCTGTCCCAGACCAGGGCCCCCCCCCCCCTCTGTCCCAGCCCAGGTCCCACCCCCCTCTGTCCCAGACCCCCCTCTGTCCCAGCCCCCCCCCCCTCTGTCCCCAGCCCCTTGTACCAGACCCAGGGCCCCCTCTGCGCCAGACCCAGGGCCCCTCCTCTGCCCCAGACTTAGGTCCCCACCCCCTCTGTCCCAGCCCCCCCCCCTCTGTCACTTTGCTTTACAGCCAGCCCTGACACTTTGGTTAATAGGAGGTTAATTTAGCATGTGTCATGTCAGTGAGCAGTTCTGATCTCCCCCACCCTCACCCAGACACTGATGTCTAGTGCAACTTCTCCCTCACAACCCCCCAAGACACATGATTAATATCATTGGGGTCCGGACAAACACACACCCCACCAGCTACCCCCTGCCCTACTGTCCCCCACCCAGAGATCTTAGAACATAACTGGGTGTGTACAGTTTATTGGTGTCAGACCCAGTAATGCAGCATGGACAGGAATTTTCACACTGTGAAGAGAACTTAAGAATCAACCCACCCAGAGCAGCCAGCAGTTCGTAGTCTGTGGTCCCGCCCCTTAATGCAAACTTGTGATCCGATTGGCTGTTCTGCTCTGAAGGAAAAGAAGCAGCCAATCGGGTAGATTGCAGCCACACACCACTGACACAGGGACGACACTTGCATTTTATTATATAGGATTCTAATTTGCGAGCTCTAACATGGATGGTATTCGAGTTTGTTTCCAATATACTGGGGGTTTGTTTCGGTTTTTTTGCTGACTGACGTGAAACTTCTTACCCTTTACCATTTTTTTAGGCATATTTATAAAGCACCGAGATCTCACCATATGGCAAAATTACCATTTGAAATGATGTGGTAAAAACCTTGAAAAATTCCAATAAAGAAAGGTTAATGTGACAAATTAGACTAGAACGAGAAAATTTCCTGGTACCAGTTCAGAAAAGCTTTAAGGTGGGAGGAGGCGGTGTGAGTGGGGGGTCTGTATAGGAGATGGTACAAGCCCATCACATTTTTGTATATCTGTGGTCTTCAGTTGAATCACCTGGGCTTGATCTATATATATGATCTATATAAATATGATAACTTATAAGTACAGAACAAAGATTAAAGAAAAGATCTTGAGAGCGGTTTAATGTCACCCAACACACTGTCTATGTAGAATATCCTGTAAAAAGCTTCTGTGCTTAGGATAAGAAGATATGTATCCAATCAGCATGTTGAAGGATCGATTCCTAGTATAATTGTATAATGACTACATGTTAAAATACTGACCGTCTGTGACAACTTTTCCACGGAATTCACTCATTTTTCCCCTTCTCTTCAAACAAGGAATTGCAGGTCACATTCTAAGGAAAAACAAACCTGGCAAAAATATTAAGAAATAATCATTGTATTTTCAATGAATTTACAAACATGCATAGCGGGCTTTACATTTCTGTTATAATACACTGCTACCCCCCTACAGGCTGGAGGTGGTATTATTATTCCGTATATTTTAGATTATAAGGGTATGCATATTTGGGTTTAGTTTCCTGTAAACATATACCGGTGTGAAACATATATAAATACGCGGCTAAAAACAGCATACGTAAGTCATATATCATCATCCGAGAGAAAATTTCAATATCTTTCTACAGAATACATGTTGGTCATAGTAGATTAACAAAAAATAGAGCGTTAACAAGTGCAAATATATGTGAAAAGAGCTGACCAGTATCCTCCGTACCCCTTGAGTGGTCTACCCTATTGGTTCAGAGACTCTCAAGACAAGGATCGAAAATGCATAGCGCCTATCTGGCTCCAAGATTTCTGCCAATTTCAGGTTGGGTACCTTGTGGTGTTCCTACTCCCCAGAAGGGGGGACTCAAGATGTACGGAGGATACGGTCAGTCGTGGAAGGTGCATGACTGGACGGGTAAGTATCCAGGACAATCAGTTGATGCCAAGTCTCATAATAGTCCCAGATGTTTAGGGAAAGACCCCACTGTACCGCCCCAAAAATTGTTGCCAAATTGCAGATAGGGGGGTACAGACACTGGGTTACAATGTAATCACGGTGTCTATGCGATAAGGATATGATCCGGATAAAAGGAAAGCAACGTGCATATGATTAGTGGGGCCTAGCCTAGTTTTTCAGGAACATACATACATACACACTTTATTAAAGACACGCTTTAAAGAGTCCTGGTAATGCAGGCGCAGGATGTGGGGGTGTTCTGGGGGCATGTTTGGGGGTTTGCTCATTCCGGGGGAATGCGCACAGACATACAAGGTTTTAGTTTATATAGTATAAAGTGTATAGTTAAGTGATGTGATCATTTTCTCTGTTAAAGAGGGCTCCCCTAGTGGAAAATGTTTGTATTACTACTCCTCTGTATGTTATATGGGGCAGTCATGCCTGTACGTGTGCTGTGCATGGTAACCCACGTTCCAGGCGTGTAAAGTAGAACTATCAAGAGGCCAGAGCCTCCCTAAACTTTCACTTTCATTTTCAATATTTCCTGTCCTCTACATTAATCTTCACAGATTAGCCAGGACAGCAGTCTTCATTCAACCGTTTATTTCAGTAAACATTCTATATTAATGTAAAATTGAACAGATCCCTCAATAAAAGACAAAGAAACAAATTCAGTAACAGCTGTAGGTTGCAATATTCCAGCTATTGTCCCCAGCAGCCTTTAGCTGTGAAGGAGGGTATGTGGGAGTTGTAGTTCAAGAACTTAATGCTGTAGGTTGGACATAGAAGAACACAGAACCTACTGCACTGATTAACATTTACCTTTCACTATTTCTAGCTAATGGGGCCCTATCTGGTAGCTCTAAACTGAACTGGTCACCTTGATGATGCTCAGGGGAACATCTGATTGGCTGGACAGGGGCAATGCCAATTAATAAAATCATGGCTCTATATCTAAAAGGCAAAGGTTTGTTTGATTTTTTTGCTGGCAGTGAATGCCAGCAGATTTGGTAGTATTTGTATTTAACATTGAACATATTACACTGTGCCTTACAATTATGTACCCATTTACAGAGACAGTATCCACCCAGCCTCATGTCACAATAAACATTGCCCATTGGCTTTAATCCCCCCTAGATGATGACCCCCTTAGCATGGGATATTTAAGGTAACCCAGATCCAATCTTACCTTTACTCTAACACTGTAGGGATCTGTCTCGTTACACACCGATTCACTGTGTAAGGACTGAACAGCAAACCAGAAATAACAAAAACTGGCAGGTCAAGTTCCAGGAGCCCTAACAGAATGGAACGTAGAACCCACTGCACTGACTATGGGACATTGATACAACCAGAGACAGATCGAAATGTTCCATGAGTTTTATACAGCAATATTAATATACAGACATTCGGCTTGGTGAAAAGGGGAAGTTTACGGCTGTAAAATGCAAAAAAAAGCATAAAATGTACATTTAATATTTAAAGGGACACGCACAGTATGAAAGGGCGTAATACAAATCTAACATGAATGAGTAGAGAAGTCTAATCTTCACCACCAAGGTTAATGTAATCAATGATCACCTCACCCATAAATCTGACATGCTGGAACTCGTTGCTTCAAACATTCTACTAATCATGTAACCACAGAGTTCAGACAGGAAGGTGGCAATGTAGGAGGACCATACTATTACAGCTCCCATGCAAGAGAAATATAAACTTCTATATAAATATGAAGAGAGACTGGATAAGTTACAATTATGTACGCTGGAGAAAAGGCGCTTGCGTGGGGATATGATTACTGTGTATAAATACATAACGGGCCATACAAAACTATCTGGGGCATTGTTCACCAATAGAACATGTCAAAGGACACGAGGACATCCCTAAGACTTGAAGAAAAAAGGTTTAGGCTTCAAGTTGGAAAGGGTTTTTTACTGTGAGAAGGGAAAAAAAAAAAACAGTAACCCACCCCACCCCACCCCTTCATTCTGGGCTTCCTTTCTCTGTCTCTTAGACAGGACATATGGGTATTGCTGAATAGGTTGGACTAGATGGACGTATGTCTTTATACAACCTCCAATACTATGTTACTATGTAACTGTTATACAGACATTATGGGTAGGGTATAAAGGTTGGACTAGATGGACGTATGTCTTTATACAACCTCCAATACTATGTTACTATGTAACTGTTATACGGACATTATGGGTAGGGTATAAAGGTTGGACTAGATGGACGAATGTCTTTATACAACCTCCAATACTATGTTACTATGTAACTGTTATACAGACATTATGGGTAGGGTATAAAGGTTGGACTAGATGGACGTATGTCTTTATACAACCTCCAATACTATGTTACTATGTTACTGTTATACAGACATTATGGGTAGGGTATAAAGGTTGACTAGATGGACGTATGTCTTATACAACCTCCAATACTATGTTACTATGTAACTGTTATACAGACATTATGGGTAGGGTATAAAGGTTGGACTAGATGGACGTATGTCTTTATACAACCTCCAATACTATGTTACTATGTAACTGTTATACAGACATTATGGGTAGGGTATAAATGTTGGACTAATGGACGTTGTCTTTATACAACCTCCAATACTATGTTACTATGTAACTGTTATACAGACATTATGGGTAGGGTTAAAGGTAGTACTAGATGGACGTATGTCTTTATACAACCTCCAATACTATGTTTACTATGTAACTGTTATACGGGGAGAGAAACCAGCCCATGTACGGATGGATATACACCCAGCTTATGTCATTGGATAATAAAACACAGGTCTCTTATGTTAATATTTTACAGTCACCCAGGTTTTGGGGGGGGGGCGGGGGTGGGGGGTCTTTTTTCTGTAGAAACAAACCAAAGGTTATTCCGGATATAAACAATTCCCTAGATGTTTATGGATAGAACCAAACCCAGATTTTGGGAATAAACACCCCAGATGTTCTGGATTGAGATGTTATGGATATAAACCTCCAGATGTTATGGATATAAACACCCAGATGTTCTGGATATAAACACCCAGATGTTATGGATATAAACACCCGACGTTATGGATATAAACACAGATGTTATGACCTATAAACACCCAGATGTTATGGATATGAACACAGATCTTATGAATATAAACACCCAGATGTTCTGGATTAAACACCCAGACGTTAGGATATAAACACCCAGATGTTATGGATATAAACACAGGTCTTATGAATTATAAACACCCCGTGTTATGGTTAAAAAAACCCAAATGTTATGGATATAAACACCCCAGATGTTATGGATATAAACACCCAGATGTTATGGATATAAACACCCAGATGTTATGGAATATCACACCCAGAAGTTATGGATAGAACACCCAGATGTTTCTGGATGTAGATGTTTGATATAAAAACCTCCAGATGTTATGGATATAAACACCCAGATGTTATGGATTGAGAGGTTAGGGATATACACATCCAGATGTTTGGATATAAACACCCAGATGTTATGGATATAAACGCCCCTGATGTAATGGATATAAACACAGATCTTATTAATATAAACACCTAGCTGTTATGGATATAAATACCCAGATCTTATGAATATAAACACCCACATTTTATGGATATAAACACAGATCTTATGAACATAAACACCCAGATGTTCAGGATATAAACAGCGGCGTTGATGGTTGCTGGATATAAACACCCTAATGGTTTCCTGGTTAAACAACCCCGAATGTTCTGGATATAAACACCCAGATGTTCTGGATATAAACACCCACATTTTATGAATATAAACACCCACATTTTATGGCTATAAACACAGATCTTATGAATATAACACCAGATGTTATATGTGTTACACCACAGATGGCTATGCATAACACTCAATGTTTGGCTATAAATACACAGATTCTTTATGAATAAAACACCGGTGTTTATGGTTAATAAAACACCCTGGTGTTATTGTTATAAACACCTTACCAAAGATGTTATGGTAGCTAACACACTCGTATGTTATAGATATAAACACCCAGATGTTATGGATATAAACACCCAGATGTTCTGGATTGAGATGTTATGGATATAAACACCCAGACGTTATGGATATAAACACAGATCTTATGAATATAACCCCCCTAGGTGTTATGGTTATAAACACCCAGATGTTATAGATATAAACACCCAGATTTTATGGATATAACACCCCATTTTGTTCTGGATTGAGAGGTTATGGATATAAACACCCAGATGTTATGGATATCAACACAGACCTTATGGATATAAACACCCGGATGTGTATGGATATAAACACCCATTGTTCTAATTGAGAGGTTATGGATATAAACACCCAGATTTTTATGGATATAAACACAGACCTTATGGATATAAACCCCCAGATGTTATGGATAAAACACAAGATCTTATGAATATAAACACCCAGATTTTATGGATTAAACCACCCAATCTTATTTAATATAAAACCCCAGATGTTATGGATATAAACAAGATCTTATGGATATAAACCCAAGATCTTGTGAATATAAACACCGAGATTTTAATGGATTAAACAACCCCGATCTTATGTATATAAACACCCAGATGTTATGGCTATAAACACCCAGATCTTATGTATATAAACACCCAGATGTTATGGATATAAACACAGATCTTATGGATATAAACACCCACATTTTATGGATATAAACACAGACCTTATGGATATAAACCTGCCCCGTGGATGTTATGGATTAAAACACACCCGATCTATAGAATATAAACACAACCCAGATGTTATGGATAGAAACACCCAGATTTATGTATATAACATCCCCAGATGTTAGGATACTAAAAGCATACGATCTTATGGATATAATACAAGATCCTTATGAATATAAACAACCTAAGATGTAATGATATAACACCGCAGATCTTTAAGTGTATAAATAAACACCCAAATGTTAGGATATAATAAAAACAAAACTCCGTTCAGAGCTCAACTTATATAAACACACCCAGATGTTATGGATATAAACACAGACCTTATGGATATAAACACCCGGATGTTATGGATATAAACACCCGTTGTTCTGGATTGGAAGGTTATGGATATAAACACCCAGACGTTATGGATATAAACACAGACCTTATGGATATAAACCCCCAGATGTTATGGAATAACACAAGATCTATGAATATAAACACCCGATTTTATGGATATAACACCCGATCTTAGTTTATAAATACACCCAATGTTATGGTATAAACCAGATCTTATGGATATAACCACAGAGATCTTTATGATATAACACCCCTAGTTTTTAATGGATATAAACACCCAGATCTTATGTACTATAAACACCCAGATGTTATGGATATAAACACCCAGATCTTATGGATATAAACACCCAGATGTTATGGATATAAACACCCAGATGTTATGGATATAAACCAGATCTTATGGATATAAACACCAGATCTTATGAATATAAACACCTAGATTTTATGGATATAAACACCCAGATGTTTATGGATTAAACACCCAGATGTGTATGGCTCTAAACACAAGATCTTATGGATATAAACACCCACATTTTATGGCTATAACACACAGTAAGCTTATGAAATAAACCACCCACATTTTAATGCTATAAACACAGATCTTATGAATATAAACGCAGATGTATGGCTATCAACAACACAGATCTTAATGATATAAACAAACCACATTTAATGGGATATAAACACAGATGTTTAGGAAATAACCAACCCACATTTATGGATATGAACACAGATCTTATGAATATAAACCCCCAGATGTTATGGATATAAACACCCAGATGTTATGGATATAAACCCCCAGATGTTTATTGAATAACCCCAATGTATATGGATATAAACCCCCATTGTTATGATATAAACCCCCAGATGTTATGGATATAAACCCCCAGATGTTATGGATATAGACACCCCGATCCATTAAATATAAACATCCAGACAGTATGAATATACGAAACAGACTATTAACACCGACTATAAACAGGAGAGGGTTAAACAAAGGTGATGTTACACTGTGTATTACAGTGAGTGAAATCAATAGTAGAAAGTTTTGTTATTTCCCAGTCCCGGGCCCAGAAGCCCATTTGCCCTCACACTGGAGATGACAGGACTTACCTGTGAACACTGTGACATGTGGCAACATTGTGCAATACGTGTCTGACCAGTATAATCTGGTACACACAACCCAAATGTGGCAGTGGGCATTTCAGTTCCAGTAACATTGGAGGAGATATCTCAGTGTATTAGAGTTCAGCACTGCCCGATCTCCCACCAGTCACGAGGTTCCATGGCAGTGCAGGAGACTATTTCACATCCATATTCTATACACAGAGAGATACATATTGTAATAAGAGGAACCCAGACTCCCCGTTACATTTCACTTATTTACACGGAGATTGGGGAATGGTCACTAGAGGTCCCCAAGAGAAGAACGTTCTGGTAGGACATGGTGCAGAAGACCAACAGGAAAGACAACAAACCATGGAGTCACCATGATGGACTTTACACACCGAAGGTTGGAGGACAGAAGATAAAGAACTTGGACTGTAGTCATCCTTGGTGTGACACCTGTTGGTGGCTCTGTCACAGGGAGGGTGAAGGTTGGAGGACATAGATAAAGAACTTGGACGTAGTCATCCTTGGTGTGATACCTGTTGGTCTCTTTCCACAGGGAGGGTGAAGGTTGGAGACAGAAGATAAAGAACTTGGACTGTAGTCCATCCTTGTTGGTGACAACTGCTGGTGGCCTCTGTCCACGGAGGGTGAAGGCTGGAGGACAGAAGATAAAAGACTTGTACTGTAGTCATCCTGTGTGACCCTGTTGGTGGCTCTTCACAGGGAATTTGACGGCTGGAGGACAGAATATAAGAACTTGGACTTAGTCTCCTTGGTTTATACCTGTTTGGGGCTCTGTCACAGGGAGGGTGAAGGTTGGAGGACAGAAGATAAAGAACTTGGACTGTAGTCATCCTTGGTGGGATACCTGGTTGGTGGCCACTGTCACAGGGAGGGTGAAGGTTGGAGGACAGAAGATAAAGAACTTGGACTGTAGTCATCCTTGGTGGACACCTGTTGGTGGCTCTGTCACAGGGAGGGTGAAGGCTGGAGGACGAAGACAAAGAACTTGGACTGTAGTCATCCTTGGTGTGACACCTGTTGGTGGCTCTGTCACAGGAGGGTGAAGGCTGGGATGACAGACGATAAAGAACTTGGACTGTTCATCCTTTGTTGACACCTGTTGGTTGCTCTGTCACAGGGAATGTTGAAGGCTGGAGGAACAGAAGATCAGAACTTGGACTGTAGTCATCCTTGGTGGTGATCCCTGTTGGTGGCTTCTGTCACAGGGAGGTGAAAGGTTGAGGACAGAAGATAAAGAACTTGGCCTGTAGTCATCCTTGGTGTGGACACCTTTTGGTGCTCTTGTCACAGGAATGTGAAGGCTGGATGACAGAAGATAAAGAACTTGGGACTGTAGTCATCCTTGGTGGATACCTGTTGGTGTCTCGTCACAGGGAGGTGAGGTTTGAGGACAGAAGATAAAGGAACTTGGACTGTAGTCATCCTTTGTGTGATACCTGTTGGTGGCCTGTCCAGGGAGGGGTGAAGGGTTGGACGGACAGAAGATAAAGAACAAATGTGACTGTAGTCCTCCCTTGGTTGTGGACCCCTTGTTGGTGGCTCTGTCAAAGGGAGGGTTAATGCTGGAGGACAAAGAGGACACAAGAACTTGGACTGTATTCCATCCTGGTGTGACACCTTTGGTGGCTCTGTCATCAGGGGAGGGTGAAGGTTGGAGGACAAGAAGATAAGAACTTGGCCTGTTAGTTCCATCCTTGGTGTGACACCTGTTGGTGGCTCTGTCACAGGGAATGTGAAGGCTGGAGGACAGAAGATAAAGAACTTGGACTGTAGTCATCCTTGGTGTGATACCTGTTGGTGGCTCTGTCACAGGGAGGGGGTGGAAGGTTGGAGGACAGAAGATAAAGAACTTGGACTGTAGCCTCCTTGGTGTGATACCTGTTGGTGGCACTGTCACAGGGAGGTGAAGGTTGAGTACCAAGATTTAAAAATAACTTGGACTGTAGTCATCCTTGGTGTGACAACACCTGTTTGGTTGGCTCTGTCACAGGGAGGGTGAGGCCTGGAGGACAGAAGACCAAGAACTTGGACTGTATCATCCTTGATGTGACAACCCTGTTGGTGGCTCTGTTCACAGGGAGGTGAGGATTTTGTAGACAGAAGACAATAACTTGGACTGTAGTCATCCTTGGTGTGACACCTGTTGGTGGCTCTGTCACAGGGAGGGTGAAGGCTGGAGGACAGAAGACAAAGAACTTGGACTGTAGTCATCCTTGGTGTGACACCTGTTGGTGGCTCTGTCACAGGGAATGTGAAGGCTGGAGGACAGAAGACAAAGAACTTGGACTGTAGTCATCCTTGGTGTGCACACCTGTTGGTGGCTCTGTCCAAGGGAATGGTGAATGTCGTAGACAGAAAAGGTCAAAAGAACTTGGACTGTAGTCATCCTTGGTGTGACACCTGTTGGTGGCTCTGTCACAGGGAGGGTGAAGGTGAAGAAACATTAAATGCTGAGCAATAAACTGATTTAGATTTGTCGGGTATTGGTTATAGACTTTAACCCTGACAAACAATCCATCAATTCCCTAGAAATCGGCAAGCTCCTACCTGTGTCCCAACCTCCCTCCACCATCAATAAGGACGCCAACCCATGTATTAGATTAACTTAGGAAAGGTTTCAAAATCCACAGATTTCCCTCAGATTACAACAGACTCCATCTTGTTCAGACATGAAAGAGTTTAGTTCCCTGTTATTTTTAAGGTTTGGCCAATTAGTGATACAATTTACTTCCATGTTGACTAATCCCTTTCTGGAGATCAGTCTTAGAGATCAGAAAGGGCGTCAGCCTGAGGGTTGGAAATTAGATTTCAAAACAAAGCTCTGGGTCTATAATAAACAACAATTCGTCTTCTTTTCTCTTCTTCTCTCCATTATTCCACCCATATATTTGGATTATTCCACAGTTTTCCACACTAAAGACCCAACATTTAACTACAGACGTGTGGGAATATTGGAGAAGTTGTGCTGTTACAATTTGAACATGTGTATCGAGACGGTGTCTCCGGTGAACATTGTGGTATCTGACGGTGTCTCCCAAGGTGAACTTGTGGTTCTGACGGTGTCTCCAGGTGAACATTGTTGTATCTGACGGTGGTCTCCCCAGGTGAACATTGTGTCTCTGACGTGCCTCCAGGTGACATTGGGTTCTCACATGGTGTCTCCATGTGAACATTGTGTTATCTCAGTGTGTCTTCCAGGTGAACATTGTGTATCTGACGGTGTCTCAGGTGAACATTGGTGTATCTCCTGGTGTCTCCAGGTGAAATTGTGTATCTGACGGTGTCTCCAGGTGAACATTGTGTATCTGACGGTGTCTCCAGGTGAACATTGTGTATCTGACGGTGTCTCCAGGTGAACATTGTGTATCTGACGGTGTCTCCAGGTGAACATTGTGTATCTCATGGTGTCTCCAGGTGAACATTGTGTATCTCATGGTGTCTCCAGGGTGAACATTTGTGGTATCTCATGGTGTCTCCAGGTGAACATTGTGTATCTGACGTGGCTCCAGGTGACATTGTGTATCTGGACGGTTGTCGCCAGGTAACATTGTGGTAAATCTGAGACGGTGTCTCCAGGTGAACATTGTGTATCTCATGGTGTCTCCAGGTGACATTGTGTCTCTCATGGTGTCCTCCCCAGGTGAACATTGTGTATCTGACGTGTCTCCAGGTGAACATTGTGTATCGAACGGTGTCTCCAGGTGACATTGTGTATCCATGGTGTCTCCAGGTGAACATTGTGTATCTGACGGTGGTCTCCAGTGAACATTGTGTATCTGACGGTGTCTCCAGGTAAACATTGTGTATCTCACGGTGTCTCCAGGTGAACATTGTGTATCTCACAGTGTCTCCAGGTGAACATTGTGTGTCTCGCGGTGTCTCCAGGTGAACATTGTATGTCTCGCGGTGTCTCCAGGTGAACATTGTGTATCTCACGGTGTCTCTAGGTGAACAGTGTGTAGCTCACGTGTTTTTCCAGGTGACATTGTGTGTCTCCGGTGTCCCCGGTGAACTTGTGTAAATCTACGGTGTCTTCGGTGAAACATTGTTGTATCTCACGGTGTCTCCAGGTGAACATTGTATGTCTCACGGTGTTCCCTCCAGGTGAACATTGTGTATTTGAACGGTGTTTTCCAGGTGAACCTTTTGATCTCAACGGTGTCCTCCAGGGGAACTTTGTGTCTCACGGTTCTCCAGGTGAACTTGTGTATCTCACGGTGTCTTCACAGGTGAACATTGTGTATCTCACGGTGTCTCCAGGTGAACATTGTGTATCTCACGGTGTCTCCAGGTGACATTGTGTATCTCACGTGTCTCCAGGTGAACATTGTGTATCTCACGGTGTCTCCAGGTGAACATTGTGTCTATCACGGTGCTCCAGGTGAACATTGTGGTCTCTCACACGGTTTCTCCAGGTAACATTGTGTATCTCACGGTGTTCTTCCCGGTAACATTGTGTGTCCCTGACGGTGTCTGCTAGTTGAACATTGTGGATCTCCACGGTGTCTCCGGTGAACATTGTGTACTCACGGTGTCTCCAGGTAACATTGTGTATCTTCTCACGGTGCTCCGGTGAACTTGTGGTGTCTGACGGTGTCTCTAGGTTAACATTTGTATCTACACGGTGTTTCCTCCCAGTGAACATTGTGTATCTGACGGTGTCTCCCGTGAACATTGTGTAATCTCACGGTGTCTCCAGGTTGTAACATTGTTATCTCACGGTGTTTCCAGGTGAACATTGGTGTATCTCACGGTGTCTCCTCCAGGGGGGGTTTTTGAAACATTGTGTATCTCAACGGGGTGTCTCCAGTGAACATTGTGATCTCCCGGTGTCTTCCAGTGACATTGTGTATCTCACGGTGTCCCACAGGTGAACATTTGTATCTCACGGTCTCTCAGGTGACTTGTGTATCTCACGGTGTCTCCATGTGAACATTGGTGTATCTCCCATCTCACGGTGTCTCAATGTGAACATTGGTGTATCTCACGGTGGTCTCCAGTGAACATTGTTTATCCCGGTGTCCTCCAGGTGAACATGTGTATCTCACGTGTTTTTCCAGTGAAACATTGTGTTGTCACACGGTTGTCTCCAGGTGAACATTGTGTGGGTGTCCTCACGGTGTCTCCAGTGAACATTGTGTATACTCACGGTGTCTCCAGGTGCAACATTGTGTATCCACGGTGGTCTCAGGTGAACATTGTGTGTCTCAACGGTGTCTCAGGTGAACATTGTGTATCCCACGTTGTTTCAGGTTACATTGTGTATCTCACGGTGGTCTCAGGTGAACTTGTGTAATCTCACGGTGTCGTCCAGGTGAACATTGTGTATCTCACGGTGTCTCCAGGTGTAACATTGTGTGTCCTCACGGTGTCCTCCCTGGTGAACAATTGTGTTCTCAACGGTTGTTTCCATGTGAACATTGTGTATCTCCGGTGTCTCCGGTGAACATGTGTGTCGCACGGTGTCTCAAGATGAACATTGTGGATCCACGTTGTTTCAGGTGAACATTGTGTGTCCTCACGGTGTCTCCAGGTGAACATTGTATGCTCACGTTGTCTCCAGGTGAACTTGGTATCTCACGGTGTCCTCCGGTTGAACATTGGTATCTCACGGTGGCTCCAGTGAACATTGTGTATCTCACTGTGTCCTCCAGTGAACATTGTGTATCTCACGTTGTTTCCAGGTGAACATTGTGGTATCCACGGTGTTCCAGTTGAACTTGTTGTATCTCAGGTGTCTCCAGTGAACCATTGGTGTGTCTCACGTGTTCTCCAGTGAACAGTGGTGTTCTCACGGTGTCCTCCGGTGACATTGGTGTATCCTCACGGTGTTCCAGGTTGAACATTGTGTATCTCACCTGTGGTCTCCAGGTGAACATTGTGTATCTCACGGTGTTTTTCCAGGGAACAATTGTTATCGCACGGTGTTTCAGGTACATTGTGTGTCCACGGTGGTCTCCAGGGGAACATTGTGTTTTCTCACGTGTCTCCGGTGAACATTGTGTATCTCAGGTGTCTCCATGTGAACATTCATCTGTGTATTCTCACCATCCACTCACAGGTGTCTCCAGGTTGAACTTGTGTATCCACACGGGTTTTTGTCTCCAGGTGAAATTGGGGTATCTCACGGTGTTTCCAGGTGAATCATTGTGTGTCTCACAGTGCTCCAGGGAACATTTGTGTGTCTCAACGGTGTCTCCAGGTGAACATTTTGTGTCTCACCACGGTGTCTCCAGGTGACTTGTGTACTCACACTGTGTCTCCAGGTGACATTGTGTGGTCTCACGGTGTCTCAGGTGAACATATGTGTGTCTCACAGTGTTTTCCAATTCCAGTGAACATTGGTGTATCTCATCACGGTGTCCCCAGGTGAACATTTGTTTATCTCAGTGTCCTCCAGTGAACCTGTGTATCTCCACGGTGTCTCCAGGTGTGAACATTGTGTTCCACGGTGTCTCCAGGTGAACATTGTGTGTCTCAACATCACGGTGTCCTCCACATGTGACATTGTGTATCTCAACAAATTCTCACGGTGTTTCCAGTTGAACATTGTGTATCTCACTGTGTCTCCGGTGAACATTGTGTATACATCACGGTGTCCTCCAGGGGAACTTGTGTATCTCACGGGGTGTCTCCAGGTGAACATTGTTGTCTCAACGGTGTCTCCAGGTTAACATTTTGTATTCTCAGCCACACACGGTGTTCCAGGTGAACTTGTGTATCTCACGGTGTCTCCAGGTGAACATTGTGTGTCGCAGGTGTTCTCCAGTGAACATTGTGTACTCACGGTGTATTCCAGGGTGAACATTGTGTATCTCCGGGTGTCTCCAGGTGAACATTTGTATCTCACGGGAGTGTTTCCAGGTGACATTGTGTATCTCACCGGTGTCTCCAGGTGAACATTGATGGTATCTCAACGGTGTTCTACCAGGTGAACATTGTGTTCTCAACCGAGTGTCTCCCCTGGTTACAACCTTGTGTGTCTCACACGGTGTCTCCAGGTGACATTGTGTATCCATGTGTCTCCAGGTGAACATTGTGTATCTCACGGTGTCTCCAGGTGAACATTGTGTGTCTCACGGTGTCTCCAGGTGAACATTGTGTATCTCACGGTGTCTCCAGGTGAACATTGTGTATCTCACGGTGTCTCCAGGTGAACATTGTGTGTCTCACGGTGTCTCCAGGTGAACATTGTGTATCTCACGGTGTTTCCCAGTGACTCAATTGTTGATACTCACGGTGTCTCCAGGTGAACATTGTGTATCTCAACGGTGTCTCCGGTGAGACATTTGTGTAGCTCCGGTGTCTCCCGGTGAACATTGATCATGTCTCACGGTGTCTCAGGTGAACATTGTGTGTCTCCGGTGTCTCCAGGTTGAACATTGTGTATCTCACGGTGGTTTCCAGTGAACTTGTGTATCTCAACGTGTTCTCCAGGTGAACATGTGTATCTCACGGTGTCTCCAGGGGACATTGTGTGTCTCACGAGTGTCTCCAGGTAAAAACGATTTGTGTAAATCTCCACCGGTGTTTTCCAGGTGAACATGTGTATCGCCGGTGTTTCCAGGTGACATTGTGTGTCTCCACGGTGTCCTCCGTGAAACAATTGTGTGTCCACCGGTGTCCCCAGGTGAATCATTTGTGTGTCTCACGGTGTCTCCAGGTGAACATTGTGTATCTCACAGGTGGGTGAACAATAAAATGTTGGTTTGGTCCATATTATGTTATTTGGATGCCCATATCCTGCTTTACTAGAAAGCGTGAGGATACGTTCCCTTCCTTCCCTTGCACCTGCTAACAGCCCCTGTACTATAAAAACACCCCTGTGATTCTAGGGTGGCCGCAGGCAGTTGCAAGGCCACAGGCAGTTAAAAGTTTATCCTAGTGCAAGAAATACCCAGACAATTTTTCTCCTTCAAATGAATTCCAATTTCATGGAGCGAGAGACAGCTCCCATCATTGGTTACAGCCCAACAAACAGCCAGGGCACCCCAATTCATAGGGCCACAAAGTAGATCATGTGACAGTGAGGGGTATTATTCTAACCCTCCCCTAGCCTGTGAGCAGAATGCCCCCCCCCTTTCCCTGCCTCATGATCACAGGTCCAGTTAAATTATGGCAGCAAATGATATGCCTGCCACTGACATCCTCAGTGTTTTACGCCAGGGCAAGCTCCGTTACACAATATGGAGAAATGCAAATCATCTGGTTATTTTGTAGAAAAATGATTCTGATTTAGTCTAATATTGGACACGTTTAATACTAACGTAATAAGTGAAAAACCTATTACTTGTAATGTGTCCCAGGTCAAAACAACACATTCTACCTACAGGGTCACTGAATGCCGGGGGTTTAAATCAAAGCCAAGATCAGCACAGTCAGACAATTTACTGGAATTATCGAGAAGGTTCCCACAGCTGCAAGTCAATGGGGAGCAAAGAAAATCTAAATATCCGTCTGACTCAGAAAATAGGTTTAAAATTCTGACATTCCTAGTTTTACAAGCCTGAAGATTCCCAGGGCTAAAAATATCTATCTATAATCTATCTATCTATCTACCTATCTATCTATCAATCAATCTACCTACCTGCCTATCTATCTACTATCAAGCCTATCTATCTATCTATCTACCTACCTACCCTGCTATCTTATCTATCAATCAATCATCTATCTATCTATAATCTACCTATCTATTGCTATCTCTCTATATCTATCTATCTATCTACCTACCTCACCTACCTACCTACCATAAGCATCTATCTATCAGCTATCTATCTATCTCTACCTACCCTGCCTATCTATCTATCATCAATCAATCTATCTATCTATAATCTACCCTATCTATCTATCTATCATCATAGATCTATCTATCTATCTATCCTATTCTATCTATCATCATCTATCTACTATCTATCTATAACATCACCTCTATCTACCTACATCTATATATCTACTATAATCTAATCTATCTATCTATCTATCATATATCTATCTAATAAATCTAATCACAACCTACCCCTGCCTATCTTCCTAACTCCTCTATAATCTATCTATTAGCCTACCTATCAAATCTATCTATCTATCTATAATCTATCTACTACAATCTATCTCACTATCCTCTATCTATCTACAATCTATCTACTATCTAATCATCTAATCATCTATCTATCTATAATCTCTCTATCTACCTACACTACCTATCTATCATCTATCTATCCTATACTCTCTACATCTATCTACCTACCTATCTATAATCTATCTATCTACCTCCTACCTATCTATCTACCATCTACCTACCTGGCCTATCGATCATATCAATCTATCTACTCCTACCTACCTATATATCTACCTATCTAATCGTATTAATCTAATCTATTCTTCTACCTACCTAATCTACACTACATACCTATCTATTATCATCTATCTATCTATCTATCTATCTACCTATCTATCAAATATCTATCTACCTACCTATCTACCGCATCTATATATCTAGCTATCATCTAACCAACCTACCTACCTATCTATCTTCTATCAGTCTACTACCTATGTACCTACCTACCGAGCATACCCATCATCTATCTACCTTCCTATCCTTTAGTCACGTTCATCTACCTATCATATTTTTAGTCCTAGTATTGGAGATTGTATAATCCGTCTATCCAACCTTTAATACCCCCTACCCCATAATGTTGCGTATAACAGTTCCTTTAATAGTCTGGAGGTTGTATAAAGACATATCATCCATCTATCCAACCTTTAACCCTCACCATAATGTCTGGTATAACAGTTACATAGTAACATAGTATTGGAGGTTTATAAAGACATACGTCCATCTGTCCAACCTATACCCTAACCATATGTCTGTAAACATTATATAGTACATATGGTATTGAGGTTGTATAAAGACATACGTCCATCTAGTTCCAACCTTTACTACCCTATCCATACTGTTCTTGTATAACAGTACATGTAACATAGTATTGGAGGTTGTATAAAGACATACTCCACTAGTCCAACCTTTATACCTCCACCATAATGTCTGTATAACAGTTACATAGCTACATAGTATTGGAGGTTGTATAAAGACTACGTCCACTTAGTCCAACCTTATACCCTAACCATAATGTCTGTAAACAGTTACATAGTAACATAGTATTGGAGTTGTATAAAGACATACTGTCCATCTATCCAACCTTTAACCCTACCCTAATGTCTGTAGAACAGTTATATAGTAAACATTGTATTGGAGGTTGTATAAAGACATACGTCCCATCTAGTCCAACCTTTATACCCTACCATAATGTCTGTATAACATTTACATAGTAATATAGTATTGGAGGTTGTATAAAGACATACGTCCATCTAGTCCACCTTTATATCCTACCCATAATTGTCTGTATAACAGTTACATAGTAACATAGTATGGAGGTTGTAATAAAGATACGTCCATCTATCCAACCTTTATACCCACCCATAATGTCTGTATAACAGTTACATACAACATATTATTGGAGGTTGTATAAGACATACGTCCATCTAGTCCAACCTTTATACCCCTCCATAATGTCTGTATAACATTACATAGTACATAGTATTGGAGGTTGTATAAGACATACGTCCATCTAGTCCAACCTTATACCCTCCCCATAATGTCTGTATAACAGTTACATATAACATAGTATTGGAGGTTGATAAGACATACGTCCATCTAGTCCAACCTTTATACCCTACCCTAATGTCTGTATAAACAGTTATAATAGTAACTATATATTGGAGGTTGTAATAAGACATACGCTCATCTAGTCTAACTTTTATACCCTACCATAATGTCTGTATAAACAGCTAATATTAACATAGTATTGGAGGTTGTATAAAGACATACGTCCATCTAGTCCAACCTTTATACCCTACCCATAATGTCTGTATAACAGTTACATAGTAACTATATTGGAGGTTGTATAAAGACATACGTCCATCTAATCCACACCTTTAACCCTACCCATAATGTCTGTAAACAGTACATATAACATAGTATTGGAGGTGTATAAAGACATACGTCCATCTATCCAACCACTTTATACCCTACCCATAATTGTCTTGTATAACAGTTAAAGTAACACTAGTATTGGAGGTGTATAAAGGACATACGTCCATCTAGTCCACCTTTATACCCCTACCATAATGTCTGT
>CM033476.1:325206800-325254960 GCA_019447015.1 Hymenochirus boettgeri | reverse complement strand
ATACAGTTACATATAACATAGTATGGAGGTTGTATAAGACATACGTCCATCTAGTCCAACCTTTATAACCCTACCCATAATGTCTGTATAACAGTTACTAGTACATAGTATTGGAGGTTGTATAAACATACGTCCATCTAGTCCAACCTTATACCCTACCCTAATGTCTGTAAACAGTTACAACATAACATAGTATGGAGGTTGTATAAAGACATACGTCCATCTAGTCCAACCTTTATACCCTACCCATAATGTCTGTATAACAGTTACATAAGTAACATAGTATTGGAGGTTGTATAAAGACATACGTCCATCTAGTCCAACCTTTATACCCTACCATAATGTCTGTATAACAGTTACATAGTAACATAGTATTGGAGGTTGTATAAAGACATACGTCCATCTAGTCCAACCTTTATACCCTATCCATAATGTCTGTATAACAGTTACATAGTAATTATTGGAGGTTTTAAAGACATATCCATCTAGTCCAACCTTTATATCCTAACCCATAAGTCGATAACCATATACAGTACAATAAGTATTGAGGTTGTATAAAGACATACGTCCATCTAGTCCAACCTTTATACCCTACCCATAATGTCTGTATAACAGTTACATAAACATAGTATTGGAGGTTGTATAAAGACATACGTCCATCTAGTCCAACCTTTTACCCCTACCATAATGTCTGTATACGTTACATAGTAAATAGTATTGGAGGTTGATAAAGACATACGTCCATCTAGTCCAACCTTTATACCCTACCCATAATGTCTGTATAACAGGTAACATAGTATTGGAGGTTGTATAAAGACTAACGTCATCAGTCCAACCTTTATACCCTCCCATATGTCTGTATAACATTACTAGTAACATAGTATTGGAGGTGTAATAAAGACATACGTCCATCTAGTCCAACCTTTATCCCTACCCATAATGTCTGTATCGTTACATAGTAACATAGTATTGGAGGTTGTATAAGACATACGTCCCATCAGTCCAACCTTTATACCCTACCCATAATGTCTGTATAACAGTTACATAGTAACATAGTATTGGAGGTTGTATAAAGACATACGTCCATCTAGTCCAACCTTTATACCCTACCCATAATGTCTGTATAACAGTTACTAGTATATAGTATTGGAGGTTGTATAAAGACATACGTCCATCTAGTCCAACCTTTATACCCTACCCATAATGTCTGTATAACAGTTACATAGTAACATAGTATTGGAGGTTGTATAAAGACATAACGTCCATCTAGTCCAACTTTACCCACCCTACCCATAATGTCTGTATACAGTTACATAGTAAACATAGATTGGAGGTTGTATAAAGACATACGTCCATCTAGTCCAACCTTTACACCCTACCCATAATGTCTGTATAACCAGTTACATAGTAACATAGTATTGGAGGTTGTATAAAGACATACGTCCATCTAGTCCAACCTTTATACCCTACCCATAATGTCTGTATAACAGTTTACATAGTAACATAGTATTGGAGGTTGTTAAAGACATACGTCCATCTAGTCCAACCTTTATACCCTACCCAAATGTCTGTATAACAGTTACAATAACATAGTATTGGGGTTGTATAAGACATACGTCCATCTAGTCCAACCTTTAATACCCTACCCATAATGTCTGTATACAGTTACATGTAACATAGTATTGGAGGTTGTATAAAGACATACGTCCATCTAGTCCAACCTTTATAACCCTACCCATAATGTCTGTAAACAGTTACATAGTAAATCAGTATTGGAGGTTGTATAAGACATAACGTCCATCTAGTCCCAACCTTTATACCCCTACCCATAATGTCTGTATAACAGTTACATAGTAACATAGTATTGGAGGTTGTTAAAGACAGAACGTCCATCTAGTCCACCTTTATACCCTACCCATAATGTCGTATAATCCTGCTGTTGGAGGAGATATTAATAAATGTAATTATCAGGGCTGTACTATTATACTGATGTATACCAAACTACATATTAATATATCCCAGCCCTGCTGTGTGTGTAATTTATATGTCCTTCTTATAGGGGATTATGGGTAAGGGTCCGATCCCCTGTGATTTGGAGGATACTATTAATAATGTAATTTATCAGGGCTGTACTTATTATAAACTGATTGTATAAACTACATTAAATCTATCCCACCCTGCTGTGTGTGTATTTATATTGTGTCCTTTATATAGGGGGATTATGGGTAAGGTTCCTAGACCCTGCTTGATTGGAGGAGACTATTAATAATGTAATTATCAGGGCTGTACTGATTATAAACTGATTGTTATATAAACTACATTAAATCTATCCCAGCCTGCTGTGTGTGTATTTAATATGTGTCCTTTATATAGGGGGATTATGGGTAAGGTTCCTTATCCCCTGCTGATTGGAGGAGACTATTAATAAATGTAATTATCAGGGCTGTACTTATTCTAAACTGATTGTATATAAACTACATTAAATCTATCCCAGCCCCTTGTGTGTATTTAAATATGTGTCCTTTATAAGGGGATTATGGGTAGGTTCCTTATCCCCTGCTGATTGGAGGAGACTATTATAATGAATTATCAGGGCTGTACTTTTTAAACTGATTGTATATAAACTACCTTAAATCTATCCCAGCCTGCTTGTTGTGTGTATTTAATATGTGTCCTTTATAATAGGGGATTATGGGTAAGGTTCCTGATCCCCTGCTGATTGGAGGAGACTTTATAACATGTAATTATCAGGGCTGTACTTATTCTAAAACTGATTGTATATAAACTACAATTAAATCTATCCCAGCCCTGCCTGTGTTGTGTATTTAATATGTGTCCTTTATTATAGGGGATTATGGGTAAGGTTCCTGATCCCCTGCTATATTGGATGGAGACCATTAATAAATGTAATTATCAGGGCTGTACTTGATTATAAAACTGATTGTATAAAACTACAATTAAATCTATCCCAGCCCTGCTGTGTGTGTATTTAATATGTGTCCTTTATATAGGGGGATTATGGGTAAGGTTCCTGATCCCCTGCTGATTGGAGGAGACTATTATAAATGTAATTATCAGGGCTGTACTGATTATAAACTGATTGTAATAAACTACATTAAATCTATCCCACGCCCTGCTGTGTGTGTATTTAATATGTGTCCGTTATATAGGGGGATTATGGGGTAAGGTTCCTGATCCCCTGCTGATTGGGAGACTATTAATAAATGTAATATCAGGCTGTACTGATTATAAACTGATTGTATATAAACTACATTTAAATCTATCCCAGCCCTGTGTGTGTGTATTATATGTGTCCCTTTATATAGGGGGATTATGGGTAAAGGTTCCTTATCCCCTGCTGATTGGAGGAGACTATTAATAATGTAATTTCAGGGCTGTACGATTATAAACTGATTGTATATAAAAACTACATTAAATCTTCCCAGCCCTGCGTGTGGTGTAATTTAATATGTGTCCTTTATATAGGGGGATTATGGGTAGGTTCCTGACCCCTGCTGATTGGAGGAGACTATTAATAAATGTAATTATCAGGGCTGTACTGATTTAAACTGATTGATATAAACAATTAAATCTATCCCAGCCCTGCTGTGTGTGTATTTAATAGTTCTTTTATCTAGGGGGATATGTGGTAAGGTTCCTTATCCCTGCTTGTGGAGGAGACTATTAATAAATGTATTTCAGGGCTGTACTGATTATACTGATTGTATATAACTACATTAAATCTAATCCCAGCCCTGCTGTGTGTGTATTTAATATTGTCCTTTATATAGGGGGATTATGGTAAGGTTCCGAATCCCCTGCTGATTGGAGGAGACTATTAATAATGTAATTATCAGGCTGTAACTTATATAACTGATTGTATATAAACTACATTAAATCTATCCCAGCCCTGCTGTGTGTGTATTTAATATGTGTCCTTTATATAGGGGGATTATGGGTAAGGTTCCTTATCCCCTGCTGAAACTTTCCTACACAGCGCAGAACTAAATGCGCAGTTTACCTGACTGCAATCCCTCTGATGCAATAAATCTCTGCTATGGGCCATTACGGATTTGGGCAGTCACCCTGAAAAATATTCAATAGGTGTCCCCCTGATCTGTCACTGATCTGGTAGCCTGGTACAATATCTATTGGGTGCGCCATGGGTAGAGAAGACGTAATCTTCCCCCTGGTACATTCCGTGCACAGGGCACTGGACTGAATATAAATAATCCGATCTAAATCCTCTGGAACAGACATGGGATAGGGCAGGAATTATTGGATACGATTGTGCCAGGAGAGAACCACACCAGTATGACTCCACCTGCAGTTGATTAACACTCACACACCACACTGCCAACACAATCCAATAGTCTACACACCCACAATAAACACACAGTCCTACAACACCCCAACTAAAGATTCTTACGTTTAAATGTTACGGAGAGACACACTACAGACTGGACACTTTATAGACAACTGTACACCTCTGTATAGACAGTAAAGGACCAGTAAACCCTGTACACCTCTGTTATAGACATAAATGACTAGTAAACCCTATACACCTCTGTTATAAGACAGTAAAGGACCAAGTAACCTGTACACCTCTGTTATAGAAGCAGTAAAGGGACAAGTAAAACCCTGTACACCTCTGTTATAGACAGTACAGGACCAGTAAACCCTGTGACACCTCTGTTACTAGACAGTAAAGTAGACAAGTAAAACCCTGTACACCTCTGTTATACAGTAAAGGACCAGTAAACCCTGTACACCTCTGTTAATAGACGTAAGGACAAGTACAACCCTGTACCACCTCTGTTATAGACAGTAAGGACTAGTAAAAACCCTCTACACCATCTGTTATAGACAGTAAAGACCAGTAAACCCTGTACACCTCTGTTTATACAGTAAGGACCAGTAAACCCTGTACAACCTCTGTTATAGACACAGTAAAGAGCACATAAACCCTGTACACCTCTGTTATAGACAGTAAAGGACAGTAAAACCCTGTACACCTCTGTATAGACGTAAAGACCAGTAAACCCTGTACAAACCTCTGTTATAGCATAAAGCCTAGATAACCCGTACACCTCTTATAGACCAGTAAAGGACCAGTAACCCTGTACACCTCTGTTATAGACAGTAAAGGACAGTAAAACCCCTGTACACCTCTGTTATAGACAGTAAAGGACAAGTAAACCCTGGTACACATCCTCTGTATAGACAGTAAGGACAAGTAAACCCTGTACACCTCTGTTATAGACGTAAGAAAGTAAACCCTGTACCTTTATAGTACATAAGACCAAGTAAACCCTGTACATCTCTGTTATAGACAGTAAAGGACAAGTAAACCCTGTACCTCGTTATAGACTAAAGGACAGTAAACACCCTGTACACACCTGTTATAGACGGTAAAGGACAAGTAAACCCTGTACACCTCTGTTATAGACAGTAAAGGACAAGTAAACCCTGTACACCTCTTTAATAGACAGTAAAGGACAAGTAAACCCTGTACACCTCTGTTATAGACAGTAAAGGACAGTAAACCCTGTACACCTCTGTTATAGACGTAAAGACAAGTAAACCCCTGTACACCTCTCGTTATAGACAGTAAAGGACAAGTAAACCCTGTACAACCTCTGTTATAGACAGTAAGGACAAGTAAACCCTGTACATCTCTGTTATAAGACATAAAGGACAGTAAACCCTGTACATCTCTGTTATAGACAGTAAGGACTAAGTAAACCCTGTACACCTCTGTTATAGACGGTAAAGGACAAGTAAACCCTGTACACCTCTGTTATAGACATAAAGGACAGTAAACCCTGTACCACTCTGTTATAGACGGTAAAGGACAAGTAAAACCCTGTAACACCTCTGTTATAGACAGTAAAAGGACAAGTAACCCTGTACAACCTCTGTTATAGACTAAAAAGGACAGTAAACCCTGTACACTCTGTTATAGACAGTAAAGACTAGTAAACCCTGTACACACTCTGTTATAGACAGTAAGGACTAGTAAACCCTGTACAACCTCTGTTATAGACAGTAAAGGAACAGTAAACCCTGTACACCTCTGTTATAGACAGTAAGGACAAGTAAACCCTGACCACCCTGTTATGACAGTAAGGACAGTAAACCCTGTACACCTCTGTTATAGACAGTAAGGACAGTAAACCCTGTACAACCTCTGTTATAGACAGTAAAGGACAAGTAAACCCTGTACACCTCTGTTATAGACAGTAAAGGACAAGTAACCCTGTACAACACCTCGTTATAGACAGTAAGGACAAGTAAACCCTGTACACCTCTGTTATAACATAAAGACAGTAAACCCGTACACCTCTGTTATAGACAGTAAAGGACAGAAACCCCTGTACACCTCTGTTAGACAGTAAAGGACTAAACCCTGTACCCTCTGTTATAGACAAAGGACAAGTAAACCCTGTACACCTCTGTATATAGACAGTAAAGGACAAGTAACCCTGTTACAACCTCTGTTATAGACAGTAAAGGACTAGTAAACCCTGTACACCTCTGTTATAGACAGTAAAGGACATTAAACCCTGTACACCTCTGTTATAGACAGTAAGGACAAGTAACCCTGTACACCTCTTATAGACGTAAGGACAAGTAAACCCTGTACACCTCTGTTATAGACAGTAAAGGACAAGTAAACCCTGTACACCTCTGTTATAGACAGTAAAGGACAAGTAACCCTGTACACCTCTGTTATAGACAAAAGGACAAGTAACCCTGTCACCATCCTGTTATAGACATAAAGGACAAGTAAACCCTGTACACTCTGTTATAGACAGTAAAGGACATAAAACCCTGTACACCTCGTTATAGACAGTAAAGGACTAGTAAACCCTGTACACCTCTGTTATAGACGTAAAGACAGTAAACCTGTACCCTCTGTTATAGCAGTAAAGGACCATAAACCCTGTACACCTCTGTTATAGACAGTAAAAGGACTAGATAACCCTGTACACCTCTGTTATAGACAGTAAAGGACAAGTAAACCCTGTACACCTCTGTTAAGACAGTAAAGGACTAGTAAACCCTGTACACCTCTGTTATAGACAGTAAAGGACCAGTAAACCCTGTACACCTCTGTTATAGACAGTAAAGGACCAGTAAACCCTGTACACCTCTGTTATAGGCAGTAAAGGACCAGTAAACCCTGTACACCTCTGTTATAGGGCTAAAGGACTAGTAAACCTGTACACCTCTGTTATGACAGAAAGGACAAGTAAACCCTGTACACCCTCTGTTATAGACAGTAAAGGACAAGTAAACCCTGTACACCTCTGTTTATGACAGTAAAGGACTAGTAACACCCTGTACACCTCTGTTATAGACGTAAAGGAACAAGTAAACCCTGTACACCTGTTATAGACAGTAAAGGAACAGTAAAAACCCTGTACACCCTCTGTATAGACAGTAAAGGACTAGTACACCCTGTACACCCTGTTATAAGACAGTAAAGGACCAGTAAACCCTGTACACCTCTGTTATAGACAGTAAAGGACCAGTAAACCCTGTACACCTCTGTTATAGACAGTAAAGGACATAAACCCTGTACACCTCTGTTATACGTACCGTAACGGCCACAGTAAACCCTGTACACCTCTGTTTATAGGACAGTAAAGGCACAAGTAAAACCCTGTACACAACACCTCTGTTTAACATAAGGACAGTAACCCTGTCACCTCTGTTATAGACAGTAAAGACTATGAAACCCTGTAACACTCTGTTATAGACCTAAAGGACTAAGTAAACCCTGTACACCTCTGTTATAGACGTAAAGGACAAGTAAACCCGTACACCTCTGTTATAAAGTAAAGGACAAGTAAACCCTGTACCCCTCTGTTTATAGACAGTAAAGGACAAAAACCCTGTACACCTCTGTTATAGACTTGTAAGGACAAGTAAACCCTGTACACCTCTGTTATAGACAGTAAAGGACAAGTAAACCCTGTACAACCTCTGTTATAGAAGTAAAGGACAAGTAAACCCTGTACCCCCTCTGTTATAACAGTAAAGACAAGTAAACCTGTACACCTCTGTTATAGACGTAAGGACAAGTAAACCCTGTACACCTCTGTTTAAGAGACAGTAAAGGACAAGTAAACCCTGTACACCTCTGTTATAGACGGTAAAGGACAAGTAAACCCTGTACACCTCTGTTATAGACGGTAAAGGACAAGTAAACCCTGTACACCTCTGTTATAGACGGTAAAGGACAAGTAAACCCTGTACACCTCTGTTATAGACGGTAAACGGACAAGTAAACCCTGTACACCTCTGTTATAGACAGTAAAGGACAAGTAAACCCTGTACACCTCTGTTATAGACGGTAAAGGACAAGTAAACCCTGAACACCTCTGTTATAGACGGTAAAGGACAAGTAAACCCTGTACACCTCTGTTATAGACAGTAAAGACAAGTAAACCCTGTACACCTCTGTTATAGACAGTAAAGGACAAGTAAACCCTGTACACCTCTGTTATAGACAGTAAAGGACAAGTAAACGTACACCTCTGTATACAGAAAGCAATAAACCCTGTACACCTCTGTTATAGACGGTAAAGGACAGTAAACCCTGTACACCTCTGTTATAGACGTAAAGGACAAGTAAACCCTGTAACACCTCTGTTATAGACGGAAAGACAAGTAAACCCGTGTTAACAAACCTCCTGTTATAGACGTGTAAAGGACAGTAAACCCTGTACACCTCTGTTTGATGACGGTAAAGGACAAGTAAACCCTGTAACACCTCTGTTATAGACAGTAAGGACAAGTAAACCCTGTACACCCTGTTATAGCGGTAAAGGACAAGTAACCCTGTCACCTCTGTTATAGACAGTAACGGACAAGTAAACCCCTGTACACACCTCTGTTATGACGTAAGGACAATAACCCTGTACACCTCTGTTTAGACAGTAAAGGAAGTAACCACCTGTACACACCTCGTTTAACGTAAAAGGACACAGTAAACCCTGTTACACCTCTGGTTATACAATTGACGGTAAGGACCAAGTAAACCCTGTACCCTCTGTTATAGACGTAAAGGACAAGTAAACCCGTAACAACCTCTGTTATAGAGGTAAGACAGTGAAAAAACCCTGCACCTCTGTTATAGACGGTAAAGGACAAGTAAAACCCTGTACACCTTGTATAGACGTAAAGGACAAGTAAACCCGTACCACCTCTGTTATAGACAGTAAGGGACAAGTAAACCCTGTACCTCTGTTTATAGACAGTAAAGGACAAGTAAACCCTGTACAACCTCTGTTTATAGACAGTAAGGCAGTAAACCTGTACACCTCTGTTATAGACAGTAAAGGACAGTAAACCTGTACAACCTCTGTTTAATGACAGTAAAGGACAAGAAACCCTGTACACCTCGTTTATAGACAGTAAAGGACAAGTAAACCCCGTACACCTCTGTATATATGACGGTAAGTGACAAGTAACCGTACACCTCTGTTATATGACGGTAAAGGACAGTAAACCCTGTCACCTCTGTTATAGACGGTAAAGACAAGTAAACCCTGACAACCTCTGTTATAAGACGTAAAGGACCAGTAAACCCTGTACACCTCTGTTATAGACAGTAAAGGACAAGTAAACCCTGTACACCTCTGTTATAGACAGTAAGGACAGTAAACCTGTACACCACTGTTATAGACAGTAAAGGACAAGTAAACCCTGTACACCTCTGTTATAGACAGTAAAAGGACAAGTAAAACCCTGTACACCTCTGTTATAGACAGTAAAGGACAAGTAAACCCTGTCACCCTCTGTTAGTAGACAGTAAAGGACAAGTAAAACACCCTGTTACACCAACTCTGTTATAGACAGTAAAGGAAAGTAAACCTTCCACCTCTGTTATAGACATAAAGGACAAGTAAACCTTGTACACCTCTGTTTATAGACAGTAAAGGAAAGTAAACCCTGTCAACCTCTGTTAATAAGACAGTAAAGGTAAAAGGACCAGTAAACCCTGTACACCTCTGTTATAGACATAAGGACAGTAAACCCTGTACACCTCGTTATAGACAGTAAGGACCAGTAAACCCTGTACACCTCTGTTTATAGACAGTAAAGGACAAGTAACACCCTGTACACACTCTGTTATAGACATAAGGACAGTAAACCCTGTACAACCTCTGTTATAGACAGTAAAGGACAGTAAACCCTTGTACACCTCTGTATAGACGTAAAGACGTAAACCCTGTACACACCTCTGTTATAGACAGTAAGGACAAGTAAACCCTGTACACCTCTGTTATAGACAGTAAAGGACAAGTAAACCCTGTACACCTCTGTTATAGACAAGTAAAGGACCTATTAACCCTGTACACCTCTGGTTGTCGACCCTGTAAGGACCAGTAAACCCTGTACACCTCTGTTATAGTACAGTAAAGGACAAGTAACCCTGTACACCTCTGTTTATAGACGTGTAAAGGAACAAGTAAACCCTGTACACCTCTGTTATAGACATAAGGACCATAAACCCTGTACCCTCTGTTATAGACATAAAGGACTACGACACCCTGTACAACCTCTGTTATAGACATAAGGACAGTAAAACCCGTAACACCCTGTTATAGACAGTAAAGACTAGTAAACCCTGTACACCTCTGTTTATAGACGGTAAAGGACAGTACACCCTGTACACCTCTGTTTAAGACAGTAAAGGACAAGTAAACCCTGTACACCTCTGTTATAGACAGTAAAGGACAAAGTACAAACCCTGTACACCTCTGTATAGACAGTAAAGGACTAGTAAACCCTGTACTCCTCTGTTATAGAGCAGTAAGGACAGTAACCTGTACACCTCTGTTTAGACAGTAAAAGGACAGAGTAAACCCTGTCCACCTCCTGTTATAGACAGTAAAGGACAAGTAACCCTGTACACCTCTGTTATAGACGGTAAAGGACTATTAACCCTGCATCTCTGTTATAGCAGTAAGGACTAGTAAACCCTGTACAACCTCTGTTATAGACAGTAAGGACAAAGTAAACCTGTACACCTCTGTTATAGACGTAAAGACAGTAACCCTGTACACACTCTGTTATAGACAGTAAAAGGACACGACTAAACCCTGTACACCTCTTTATAGACCGTAAAGGACCATATAAACCCTGTACACCTCTGTTATAGACGGTAAGGAACAGTAAACCCTGTACCACCTCTGTTATAACATTAAGACAAGTAAACCTGTACACCTCTGTTATAGACAGTAAAGGACAAGTAAACCCTGTACACCTCTGTTATAGACAGTAAAGGACAAGTAAACCCTGTACACCTCTGTTATAGACGGTAAAGGACAAGTAAACCCTGTACACCTCTGTTATAGACAGTAAAGGACAAGTAAACCCTGTACAACCTCTGTTATAGACGTAAAAGGACTAGTAAACCCTGTCCAGTACACCCTGTTTGCATGTAAAGGACTCAGTACCCTGTACACTCTGTATAGACAGTAAGGAAGTAACCCTGTACCATCTGTTATATACAGTAAAGGACAATCAAACCCTGTACACCTCTGTGTAGACAGTAAATGGACAAGTAAACCCCGTATCACCTCTGTTAATAGACAGTAAGGACAAGTAACACCCTGTACACTCTCTGTGTATAGAACGTAACCAGACAGTAACCCTGTAAACCCTTGTTTTATAGACGGTAAAGGACATAAACCCTCGTAACCTCTGTTATAGACAGTAAAAAGGACTATAACCCGGTACATCTCTGTTTATAGACAGTAATGACAAGTAAACCCTGGTACACCTCTGTTATAGAGACGGTAAATGAACAAAGTTAAACCCTTACACCTCGTTTATAGACAGTAAAGGACACGTAACCCTGTACACCTCTGTTATATACAGTAAAGGGACAAGTAAACCCTGTACAACTCTTGTTTTAGACATAAAGGACTATAATAACCCTGTCACTCGTTACATATAACAGTAAAGGACTCAGTGTACACCCTGTACACCTCTGTTATAGAACAAGTAAAGGACGAAGTAAACCCTGTACACCTACTGTTATACCGACCAGAAGGACAAGTAAACCCGGTACACCTCTGTTATAGACATAAAAGGCAAGTAACCCCGTACAACCTCGTTATAGACAGTAAAGTACAAGTAAACCCCTGTACACCCGCTTTTAGAAGTAAAAAAGGACAAGTAAACCCCGTACACCTCTGTATAGACATTTATTAAAGGACAAGTAAACCCCGTACTCCCCCTCTGTTAACAGTCAAAGGAACAAGTTCAATTGATATTATGTGAGACAAACATTAACAGCAGCAGTGGGAAGCAGAGGATTCTGGGAAAGTGATAATGATTGGACTATTTTATCCCCGTGTGAAATCTGGTTGGTTTAAACCCCTAACCCCCCATTATCTCACTAAATGTTGGTAACATTGCAATCGTATTGACTGGTTCTGTGGGAGGGACTCGCTGTGAGGCAGCAGGTCGAAAGGAAGCAGTGAACCCCCAAACCAGGCCTCCACCAGGGTAATGGGGGGCAGTAGTGGAATGTACAAACAACCTCTCCATTTACCGGATTGTTGCCAATAATGAGTTTCTGTTTATTTTAATCCTCCGTGCCTCCATCAATTTTAAATTTTCCTGTTTTCTCCAATCCAGACTTTATTTCCTTCTCTCCCACTGGGACATAACATTGTGACTAATTTCAGCAAATACCCCACAGCACAAACAGCCTGGTGCCCACCACAGAATCGCATCCAAACCAGAACCCACACAACCACACAGCCCTGGCCCTCCTCCTTTAACAAGGAGCAGTAACCCTGACGTTTACTATAAACACCTCAATTGCACGTTACACTGACCAATAGGAGGCGGAAATTAACTAGTTTCTCTCTAGTACTGGAAACACTAGGTTTTGGGTAACCTGGCACACACAGTGTCCACCCCGATCCACAACGCCACACTATTTGAGGTGATCATTTAAATTATGGCGGCCATTTTCGCTGCAACAACCAATATTATTGGGACATGCCGGTAAATTTGCGGCCAATCGTGCAGTCTTTTACCACGGTAGAAACCTTTACCAATGGGTACCAGTCCTAGTTACCCTTAATCTGGGATCAAATTGTGACTCTATCAATAAACTGATCATGGGCCAATTAAAGACAATGCGATTGGCTGGAATTTAATCACGTGTCCCGATTTAATATCGTCTGATAACTGATTAATAAATACCTCCCCCTACTGTCCTGCTAGGGGAAACACTATGGCCGCTCCCCCCCCCCTTGTCTGTACTGTCTTAAATGAAACACTAATGGCAGCTTCCCCACACTGTAACTGGCTAGGGGAAACCTATGGCACTCCCCCTTACTGTACTGTCCTCAAAGGAAACACTATTTCCGCTTCCCCCACTGTACGGTGCCTAGGAGAACATATGGCAGCTCCCCACACTGTACTGTCTAAGGGAAACAATGGGCAGCTTCCACCCATAATGTATAAATATAACAGGACAGGAATTTCTGTTAATACAATAAGCTATACCTCATCTGTACTGTCTAAGGGAAACAATATGGCAGCTCCCACCCATAGGTATAATAATACATTACAGAGAAGGACATGTTCTGTACATCAAATAAGCTATACCCTCATACTTGTAATGTCTTAAGGGAAACAATATGGCAGCTCCCACCCATATGTTGAAATATAGTCGCGAAGGAATGTTCTGTACACACAAAGCTATACCTCATACGTAACTGTCTAAGTAAACGTGATATGGCAGCTCCCAACCCATAGTGTAAACATATAAATATAAGAGAAGATGTTTCTGTACAGACACATAAGAATCTACCTCATACAGTAACTGTATAAGGAGAAACCCAATATGCAGCTCCCACCCCCCCCATATGTAAAATATTAAATATAACAAGAGAAGGAATGTTCTGTGACTATACAATACATATACCACCCATCTGTCACTGTCTAAGGAGGAAACAATAGGGCAGTCCCACCTATATGTATAAAATATATACAGAGAAGGAATGTTCTGATATTAATACAATAAGCTATACCCTCATACTCTACTGTCAAGGGAAAACAATATGGGCAGCTCCCACCCATTGATAAATTATAAATTGTACAGAGAAGGAAAGTTCTGTACACCAATACTCATACCCCTCATAACCTGTACTTCCTAAGGGAAACAAATGGCAGCTCACACCATATAGTCTAAAATATAAAATATACAAGACGATAGGAATGTTCTGTACCACACATCAGCTATACCCTCATCTGGTACTGTCTAAGGGAGACACAATATGCAGCTCCCACCGCATATGTTAATAAATATAATAACAGAGAAGAGGAAGTTCTGTACACACAATAAGCTATAACCCTCATAACTGTTACTGTCTTAAGGGAAACCAATATGGCAGCTCCACACTCATATGTATAAAGGTATAAATATAAAGAAGGATTTTCTTACACAACAATAAGCTATACCCTCATACTGTCCTGTTCTTGAAGGAACCAAATATGGCAGCTCCACCCATATGTTAATAAATATTACAGAGAAGAATGTTCTAATACAATAAGCTATACCCTCATTGTACAGTCTATGGGGATTGGAGCTCACACCCTATTATGTGTCACACAGTTGAGGGTAATACTTTGTTTTCTAGAACATTCCTTACTCTGTAATTTTCTCTATACATATGGGTGGGAGCTGCCTATTGGTTTCCTGAGACCAGTCGATGAGGGTATGCTTTGTGTGTCGAAAATTCCTTCTGTGTTAATATTTATATTTATACATATGGGGGAGCTGCCATAGTGTTCCCTAGACAGTACACGTATGAGGTATAGCTTATTGTGTGTACAGAAAATATCCTTCTTGAGAATTATATTTATACATTGGGTGGGGCTGCCATGGTTTCCTCATTAGACAGCTACCAGATGAGGGTATAGACTTATGTGATGTACAGAAATTCCTTCTATGAATTATATAATTTATACATAGGGTGGGAGACTGCACATATTGGTTACCTTAGACAGTCAGTATGAGGGTATAGCTTATTGTGTGTACAGAACATCCTTCTCTGTATATTATTTATACATATGGGTGGGAGGCCCATATGGTTCCTTAGACATTACGAGTATGAGGGTATGAGTTATTGTGTGTACAGACACATCCCTTCCTTTATTTATACTATAGGGTGGTAGCTGACAATATGGTTTTTCCTTAGACAGTACATATGGAAGGGTATAGCTTTGTTGTTACAGAACATTTCCTTTCTGTATATTTATTTATACAATGTGTGGGAGCTGCCATATTGTTCACGTAGACCAGTACAGTATGAGGGTATAGCTTACTTGTATGTAACAGAACATTCCTGCTCTGTATTTTATATTTATACATATGGGTTGGGAGCTGCTGCATAGGTGTTCTCTTAGTACAGTACGATATGAGGTTAGCTATAGTGTATTGTACAGAACATTCCTTCTTGTATATTTTATATTTGATTACTAATGGGTGGGAGCTGCCATATTGTTTTCCTTAGACAGTACAGGTATGAGGGTATAGCTATGAGGTAAGAAACATTGTTTCTTCCGTGATTTATATTTATACATAATGGGTGAGAGCTTGCCATATATGTTTACCTAGACCAGTTCAGTATGAGGGTATAGCTTACGTATGTAACAAGAACATTCCTTCTCTGTATTTAGTATTTATACATATGGGGGGTAGCTGCCATAGTTGTTTCCCCTTAGACAGTACAGTATGAGGGTAGAGCTTCTGTGGGTTACAGAAATCCTTCATCTGTATATTTATATTTACATATGGGTGGGAGCTGCAATATTGTTTCCTTAGACGTACAGTATGAGGGTATAGCTTATTGTGGATGTACAGAACATTCCTTCTTCTTATATTGTATCATATGGGGGGTAGCTGCCATATTGTTTCCGCTTAGACAGTACAGTATGAGGGTAATAGCTTATTCATGTACGAACTTCCTTCTCTGTATATTTATATGAACATTAGGTGTGGGAGCTGCCATATTGTTCCTTAGACAGTACAGTATGACGGGTTATAGCTTTATTGTAGCTACAGAACATTACTTCTCTGTAACTATTTTATCATAGGGTGGGAAGCTACCATATTGTTTCCCTTAGACAGTACAGTTGAGGGGATAGCTTATTGTATGATCAGAAAAACATTCCTTCTCTTTTTTTATATTCATATGGGTGGGAGCTGCCAAATTGGTTTCCCTTAGACAGACAGTATGAGGGTATAGCTTATTGTTGTACAGAAACATTCCTTTCTCTACATGTGATATTTAAACATATGGGTGTGAGCTGCCATATTGTTTCCCTTAATAGACAGTACATATGAGGGTATAAGCTTATTGTTGTACAGACATCCTTCTCTGTATATTTAATTTAACATATGGTGGGAGCTGCCATATGTTCCCTTAACACAGCAGTATGAGGTAATAGCTTATTGGATGTACAGAAACGTCCTTCTCTGTATATTTATAATATGGGTGGGAGCTGCATGCATGGATTTTTGAAGTCTATGTAGACATGTTCCTATTACAGTCAGTAAGGGGCTGCCTAGTGTTTAGTCTCGCGACCGTCGCTAAATCTTTATGTATACAACTCCCATGTACATTTGTAAAAGGCATGAAAGCCCCCGTAATTCCTACGTTCCGTCCTAGCTGTAGCAGTTTCCCTTCCACCATTTGCTCGGACAATTGGAAATAACCTCGAATGGTAAGATGGTACAACGACTCCTATCATGTAGCGCCTGACTGCGTAATAGTACGGAGGCCAAGTGAAGGGGGGACTGAAAGGTTGCATTGATGCGGACACAGTACAGATGACCTCCTATTGACCTGTGATTGGCAGCTGCATTCCACTAATCACTTGACAAACAGCTGAGACCAGCTGGCATGGAAAGGTTAATAATTTTAAAGGACAAGTGTCTGTCAGGACCAGGAACATAATATATGAATTGCCATGGTGCTTTTTGTTTTGGAAAGAAGATATTGGTATAAACCTACCCCGTAGTTGGATTTCTATGGGAGGAACTGTAAGAATTATGTATAGCCTTATACTCTTACGATCAGGAGAAGAAGGAAACCAGAAGCCCACAAAGGGGTAGGTTATAATAATAATGCACCCCCAACTGTAAATTATAAGGATATTAGAATCACCCTGCAGCCCCTCGGACTTTTACTCATGGTCACTGAACTCCTCATGACTTCTAATATTCCTTATAATTTTTACAGTTGGGTGCATTATCCACTATATTATTACTATTATTCTTTTATACATTAAATCATTTTTTTATATTTTATCATCATATTATTATTTGACTTTATATTTGATTATTACTCTATAAGACTAATGATAATAAATATAGATCAGAATACACGTCACCTTGTTGGGGGGATCGACAGTTAAAATCTCCTTCCCTTAGTGCCAACTGTAAGTGAGAGTGGAGGTTGCACGCAGGTTCTCCCTGCCAAGTCCTCATAGCACAGACTCCTCCTCCTCCCCACCCCCCCCGTCTCTTCTGCCCTACCATGGAAATGGGAATTGGCTGCCAAATGCTGTGGGAGATGCAGATTTTAAAGGTAAAGTTCACACAGCAAGGGATGTTTACCTGGAACTTTTCCTCTATTTTCATTCATAGACAGCAATGTGCAACTCAGCACTCTCAATTCGGCCCAGTGGTAATTGCTTGGGAAATTGTAGTGAACAACACCTCTGTTTTTCCCTTAATTATTGCATTACATCTATTGGGACACAACTGTGCCCAGTGATCCCCTTAGTTGAGACCAATACTGCATACTGCAGGGATTGTGGGATACGTTCAGGGATGGCTAGTCGATGTGGGTGGATTGTGGGGATACGTCAGGGATGCTAGTCGTGTGGGGGATTGTGGGATACCGTCGAGGATGGCTAGTCGATGTGTGGGGGATTGTGGGATACGTCAGGGATGGCTAGATCGATGTGGGGGATGGGGGATAACGTCAGGGATGGCTAGTCATGTGTGGGGATGTGGTATACGTCAGGGATGCTAGTCGAATGTGGGGATATGTGGGATCGGCCAGGATGGCTAGTCGATGTGTGGGGGATTGTGGGATCGTCAGGGAATGGCTTAGTCGATGTGGGGGTTTGTGGATAACGTTCGGGATGGGCTAGTCGATGTGGTGGGGGATTGTGGATACGTCGGGGGATGGCTAGTCGTGTGTGGATTGTGGGATACGTCAGGGATTGGCTAGTCGATGTGGGGGATTGTTGGATACGTCAGGGATGGCTTAGTCCGATGTGGTAGGATTGTGGGATACGTCAGGATGGCTAGTCGTGGGGAGGGGGGGGTGAGGCTGGGGGGGGGGGGGGGCGGGGGGGGGGGTGGGGATTCTGGGATACGTCAGGCAGGGCATGGGCTATCGATGAGGGGGATTGTGGATCGACAGGGATGGCTCTCGCGGTGTGGGGGATTGTTGAGATACGTCAGGGATGGCCCTAGAAGTCCGATGATGGGGGATTGTGGGATAACGTCAGGATGGCTAGTCGCTGAGGGGGATTGTGGGATACGTCAGTAATGGCTAGTCGATGTGGGGGATTGTGGGATACGTCAGGGATGGCTGTCGATGAGGGGGATGTGGGATACGTCAGGGATGGCGAGTCGATGTGGGGGGATTGTGGGATACGTCAGGGATGGCTAGTCGATGTGGGGGCATTGTGGATACGTCGTGATGTCTATTCGATGAGGGGGATGTGTGGATAACGTCCAGGGATGGCTAGTCGATGTGGGGGATTGTGGGATACGTCAGGGATGGCGTAGTCGATTGGGGGATTGTGGGAGACGTCAGGGAATGGCTAGTCGACAAAGAAAAAAAAACCATGATGGGGATTGTGGGATACGTCGGGATAGGCTAGTCGATTGTGTTGGGGGATTGTTGGGATACGTCAGGGATGGCTAGTCGATGTGTGGGGGATTGTGGGATCAACGATCAGGATGGCTATCATGAGCGGGGATTGTGGGATACGTCAGGGATGGCTAGTCGATGAGGGGGATTGTGGGATACGTCAGGGATGGCTAGTCGATGAGGGGGATTGTGGGATACGTCAGGGATGGCTAGTCGATGAGGGGGATTGTGGGATACGTCAGGGATGGCTAGTCCCGATTGTGGGGGGATTGTGGGATACGTCAGGGTGGCTAGTCGATGTGGGGGGATTGTGGGATAACGTCAGGGATTGCTGATTCGATTGTGGGGGATTGTGGATACGTCAGGGATGGCTAGTCGTTTGTGGGGGGATTGTGGGTACGTCAGGGAATGGCTAGTCGATGAGGGGATTGTTGGATACGTCATGGATGGCTAGTCCGATGATGGGGATTGTGGGATACGTCAGGGATGGCTAGTCGATGAGGGGATTGTGGGATACGTCAGGTGCTCAATTCATAAAATAATTGTTTTTTGCGCTTTGGTCCTTCAATGTTCATTTATTTTGAAGCCCATAAATCTGTCCCATTTCAAACGACAATTCCCAGCCTCCCCTACAATACATATTGGGTAATGGAGTCATTTGAACTATTAACTCTTCCCTGCCCGGCGGAGAAATTTTTCTTTACTTTGTTTTGTCAGGACTTCTGGCACCCCGGAGACGGAATCCTGCCTCGGATCTGTGTGAGGAGAGACAACATTGGGAACATTTGGGAATTTGATGGGAGGGGAATGTAATTTGTTCCAAGGGACCTCCTAACGCTCCCCTGCCCTGGGGCCCGGAGAAAGAGGGTGGGGGGAGGAGACACACTACACACCCACCACATGGATCACAGTCCACACACTGACCACACTCAACACACACTAACCACACTCACTCCACTGACCACACTCACACACCTGGATTCCCGTCACACACACTTACCACACTCAACCCACACTAACCACACTCACCCTGACCACACTCACACACATGGTCACAGTCACACACACTGACCACACTCACAACCACTAAACCACACTCACACACTGACCACCTCACGGGAACACACTGCCCACACTCACACCACAACATGGATCACAGTCACACACAATGACCACACTCACACACACTAACCAACACGCAAACACTGACCACACTCACACTGACCACACCACCCCACTAACCATCACCTCCACACCTGACCCCCTTCACCACACTGACCACACTCACACCACTGACCACACTCCCAACACTGGATCACAGTCCCACACAATACCACACTCACACACACTAAACACCCACACACACTGACCACACACTCACCCACTGACCACACTCACACACTGACCACACACTCCACCTGACCACACTCACAACACTGACCACACTCAAACACTGACCACACTCACACCACTAACCACACTCACACCTGACCACCTCACACACTGACCACACTCACACACTGACCACCACTCACACACACACGGAACACACACTCCCCACCACACTGACCACACACACACACACTGACCACACTCTGACCACTACTCACACCACTGACCACACTTACACACACTGACCACTCACACACTGACCACACCCCATCACATGGATCCACTCACACACCTGACCACACCCACACACATGGATCACACTCACACCCCACAATGACCACAATCCTCCAAACTGAACCACTTCACACAACAACTGACCACACACACTGACCACACCACCACACTGACCACACCACACACACTGACCACACTCTGACCACACTCACACACACTGACCACACTTCACACACACTGACCACTCACACACTGACCACACCCACTACACTTACCACATAGCACCCACACACATGGATCACACTCACACACAATGACCACACTCACACACACTGGACCACCCTCCTGACCACACTCACCCCACTGACCACCACTTTTAACAACACACTGAACCACCTCACAACACTGGACCACACTTACACACAGCTGACCACTCCAACTGACCACACCCACACACACTGACCGACACCCCACCCACAGTGACCACAATCTCAGAATCTCACAACTGACGCACAACTTCCCACACAATACTGACCCACACTCACACACTGACCACACTCACACACTGACCAACTCACACACACTGACACACTCCCACACACTGACCACACTCACACACATACTGACCAACTCACACACTGACCACACTCTTACCACCACTCACACACACTGACCACACTTACACACTGGGCACTTGACCACTCACGAGCACTGACCACACCCAACACACAATGGATCACACTCACACACACTTACCCACACTCACCCACACAACTAACCACACTCACAACCCATCACTGAACCACATCTCACAAAACAGACACAAACAAAACTCACACACCCTGACCCTACACTCACGACACTGACTCACAATACACTGACCACCTCACACACACTGAGCAACTCCCCATTATCACTGGCTCACACCCACACACATGATCAACCACTCACACACAATCCTACACTCCAACACATGGCGATCACACTCACACCAATGAACCACATCTCCACACTGACCACACACTCACACACCCACCACATGCTCACACACTGACCACACTCACACAACTGAGCACTCACCACACACTGACCACACTCACACACATGGATCACACTCACATCCCAATGACCACACTCACACACAATCTGAACCACAACTCACACACATGGAAAGAAGACAGGTAAATGGAGATGGAAGGGAGTATGATTGGGAACATAAAAGTGAGGAAGAATAGAGAAAATATCACCTCACAAAATCACAATGACCACACTCACACACACACCACACTCACACCACTGACCACTCACGCACTGACCACACCCACACACATGGACACACTCACACACAATTACCTAACTCACCCATGGATCACACTCACACACAATGACCACATCTCAAACACTGACTCACACCTCACGAACACACATACACCACACCTGACAACTCACACACACACACACTCACACACTGCCCACACTCAACACCCTTGACACTCACCACCCTGACGCACCTCACGACACCTGGAGTCACACTAACCACACCACTGAAGCACTCACCTACCACTGACCACACTCACACACAATGAACCAACACTCCACACACTGACCACACTGCACACAACACATGGATCACACTCACACACAATGCCCACACTCACACACATGGATCACACTCACACAGCAATGACCACACTCACACACACTGACCACACTCACACACACACCACACTCTACCACACTCACACACACACACCACACTCACACACTGACCACACTCACATCACACTGAGCACTCACACACACTGACCACACCACACACAGGATCACACCACACACAATGACCACACTCACACACACTGACCACACTCCACCAAACCATGGATCACACTCACACACACTGACCACACTCACAACAGGCACTGACCACACTCAACACACACTGACCACAACCTGACCACACTCACACACACTGACCACACTTACACACACTGACCACTCACACACTGCCCATCCCACATACACTGACCACACCCACACACATGGATCACACTCACCACAATTGACCTCACTACACACACACTGACCACACTACCAATCTGACCCCACTCACACACACTGACCACACTTACACACACTGACCACTCACACACTGACCACACTTACACCACTGACCACCCCCACACACACTGACCCCACCCACACACAATGACCACAATCTCCCAAACGGACCACACTCCACACACTGACCACACTCACACATCTGACCACACTCCACACCACTGACCACACTCACACACTGACCCACACTCAACACACTGACCACACTCCCACACACTGACCACACTCACACACACTGACCACACTCACACACACTGACCACACCTCTGACCACACTCACAACTACACTGACCACACTTACACACACTGACCACTCACACCTGACCACACACCCACACATGGATCACACTCACACCCACTGACCACACCACACACCTACCCACTCACACACAATTGACCACAATCTCACAACTGACCACACTCACAACAACACTGACCACACTCTCACACACTGACCACATACACTGACCACACCACACACACTGACACTCAACCCACACTGACCACACTCACACACATGATCACACTCACACACACAATGACCACACTCACCACATGGATCACACTCACACACAATGACCACAATCTCACACACCTGACCACACTCACACACACATCCCACACTCTGACCCCACACTCACCCAACACACACACCACACTCACACACTACCACACTCACCACACTGAGCAACCACACACACTGACCACACTCACACACCATGGATCACACTCACACACAAGACCACACTCACACACACTGACCACAACTCACACCATGGATCACACTCACACACACTGACCACACTCACACACACCCACACTCACAACACTGACCACTCACGCACTGACCACACCCCACACACATGGATCACACTCCCAACACATGACCACACTCACACACATGGATCACACTCACACACAATGACCACAATCTCACACACTGACCACCTCACACACACACACCACACTCTGACCACACTCACACACACACACCACACTCACACACTGACCACACTCACACACACTGAGCACTCACACACACTGACCCCACTCACCCACAGGGATCACACTCACACAGCTACAATGACCACACTCACACACACTGACCACACTCACCACAATTGATCACACTCACACACAATGAACCACACTCACATAGCACACACCACACTCACACACTGACCACTCATCCCTGACCACACCCACACACCGGGATCATACTCACACACACTAACCACAATCTCACAAACTGACCAAACTCACACACAACTGACCCACACTCACAACACTGCCCACATACACTGACCACAACTCACACACCACTGAAGCACTCACACACACTGAGCACTCTCAACACACACTGACCACACTCCACACATGGATCACACTCACACACAATGACCACAATCTCACACACTGACCACACTCACACACACACCACACTCTGACCCACACTCACCACAAACCCACACTCACACACTGAGACCACTCCACACATGGATGTCCCACCTTACACACACTGACCACGACTCACACACAGACCCACACACAACATCACACTGACCACACACACAGATCACACTCACACACTGAACCACAATCACACAGCTGACACACACATGGATCACCACAACACAACATACCACACACATGGATCACACTCCACACACAGACCACAATCACACACACTGACCACACACACACACATCACCCTCACACACTGACCACACCACACACAACCTGACCACACTCACACCAATGACCACAATCACCCCCCTAACCACTCACACACACGACCACACTCACACACATGGATCACACTCACACACACTGACCACACTCACACACTGACCACTCACACACTGACCACACTCACACACTGACCACTCACACACTGACCACAATCCACACACACTGACTTCAACTCACACTGACCACTCCCACACTGACCACACTCACACACAACTGACCACACACACTGACCAACTCCCACACAGCCGACCACTCACACACACTGACCACACTCATCACACACACTGACCACTCATTTGTGTGTGTGAGTGGATAGGTGTGAGTGGGTCACTCACACGTGCTAACTACACTCACGATCACCGCTGACACACTCACCATGCTGACCACACTCACACTGCTGATCCACACTCACACAGGCTGACCACACTCACACAGGCTGACCACAATCACACAGGCTGACCACATAACCACCATTGACCACACTCACACACTGACCACTCACACACACGCAGACACACGAAACAGAACAGGCTGACCACACTCACACAGCTAGGACCACACTCACACGGACCATATTCACACCCATGCAGACCCACCCACACCTGCTGACCACACTACACCACTGACCACACTCACACTGACCACACTCACAAAAACTGACCACTCACCACTGACCACACTGACACTACACACTCACAGCTGACCCCACTCACAATGACAACACTCACCAAACTCACATACACTGCCACCCTCACGCAAACTGCCCACACTCACACACGCGAGCACTCACAGGCGACCTCTCACACTACTGACCCACACGCTGACCACACTCCACACATGCCCCCTGTGTGAACCACACTCACACACGCAAACCACACACCTAAACACAAAACACTCACAACGCTAACCACACTTACACCCGCTGACCACATTCACATACGCAGACCACACAACCAGGCTGAACGCCGCAACTCACACAGGCTGACCACACTCACACAGACCACATTCAACACAGACTCAGACCACACACACAGCTGACCACACACAGACCCCATCACCAAACACATGACACACTGACCACACTCACGCAGGTCTTGACCACACTCACACAGACTGACCACACTCACACAGACTGACCACACTCAACACAGACTGACCACACTCACACATACCACACACACTGTCTGAAACTCCACTCACACAAGCTTAACCGCACTCACACAGGCTTACCACCCACCAAGCTGCACTGAACACGTGCCACTCACACATGCTGATAGCACTTACACCCAATGACCCTTCACAACACTGGCCACACTTACAAACCTGACCCACTCACCAAACTCACACACACTGACCACACTCACGCAGACTGACCACACTCACGCCAGGCCTAACCACACTTACAGGCAGACCGCACTCACGACTGACCACTCTCCCGCAGGCTACCACACCTCACACACTGAATACACTGACGCAGGCCTGACACACTCAACAAAGGCCGACAAACACCACGCTAGGCAGACCACACTCAGGCAGGCTGATCACTCTCTACACAGCCTGACCTCACTCACTCACATTGACCACTCTCACACTCAGATTGGTGCGCAGCCTGACACCACTTAGTAGACTGAACACACTCACACAGTGACACACACAGAGCACACACAGCGAAAGCAAACACACCCACAGTGACATCACCCACAGTTGACAGCGTGACACACATGGTGACACACGTGACAAACACACAGTGACACCACACACCACACGAAGTGACACACGCATAAAAACAACACATTGACACCCACAATGAAACACAGATCACTGACACATACAGTGACATACACACACGACCACAAACACCTGACCCCACAAGTGACACACACACAGTGACACACACACACATTGACACACACACATTGACACACACAATTGACACACACATGACAGCACACCACTGAACACACACAATGACACACACAATGACACACACACACAGTGACACACACAATGACACACACACCAGTGACACACACAACAGTACACCCACCTGACACACACACACGACAAAGTTTTGTGTCGTCAGCAAACACAGAAACCTTGCTGACAATACCCACTTCCAAATCATTAATAAATAGATTAAATAGAAGCGGCCCCAACACAGAACCCTGTGGCACCCCACTTAGCACTTTAGTCCATAATGATGAAGCCCCATTTACAACTACTCTCTGCATCCTATTCATTAACCAATTTTCTATCCATGTACAAATGTGACTCCCCAGACCAACAGACCTTAGCTTATACATTAGTCGCCTATGGGGGACTGTATCAAAAGCCTTTGCAAAATCCAAGTAAACTACATCTACTGCTATGACAGAGTCTAAATTTCTACTTACTTCCTCATAAAAGCCAAGCAAGTTAGTTTGACAAGATCTATTCCTCCTAAATCCATGCTGGTTACTACTTATAATGTCAGTCCTTGAAACATACTCTAGAACATGTTCCCTTATTAAACTTTCCAGGATCTTCCCCACCACTGAAGTTAAACTTACAGGCCTGTAATTACCTGGCTGTGAACGACTACCCTTTGTGAATACTGGAATAACATCAGCCTTTTTCCAATCCAGAGGCACACCACCAGACATGAGGGAATCAGCAAAAATAAGAAACAATGGCCTAGATAAAATTGATTAAATGACTTGGGGCCAAATTGACTATTGGGAGAATATATAGACAACTAGATATCTAGATAGATAGATAGATACATAAAGAGATAGATACATAGATAGAGATATTTGCTAATATAAGCCTAAAACCCACACAACATGAGATTTACACTTATTTTAGGGGACTGTGCCATTTTTTAATGTCCCGATACAATTCCCCTTAAGTAAAGTTTTAATTTGAACTGACTCCACAATATTTATGCTTAGGAGAGAGAATATTGCGAAGAAGGGAAAGTCTAGTTCTTTAGAATCTATGACACGAAAAGTTCACTATTCAGTCCAAATCTTGACATTAGTAATCAATCACACCAGATACCAAATGTCAGGTGAAATCTCCTCACAGTAAGTAAGAAACATTTCTTGTCAGAACAAGATTATCCAATACTTTGTGTTACCTTAATCTATATTTAGCACAGAGTCTTTATGTAAAAAGTTTGTTGTAACTACACATTCATAGAACATTTCCAGTACAAAGGGCAACTAAACTTGTGTATTGCCCACATATGTTCATCTAGTCCAACCTTTATACACTACCCATAATGTCTGTATAACAGTTACATAGTAACATAGTATTGGAGGTTGTATAAAGACATACGTCCATCTAGTCCAACCTTTATACCCTACCCATAATGTCTGTATAACAGTTACATAGTAACATAGTATTGGAGGTTGTATAAAGACATACGTCCATCTAGTCCAATCTTTATACCCTACCCATAATATCTGTATAACAGTTACATAGTAACATAGTATTGGCGGTTGTATAAAGACATCCGTTCATCTAGTCCAACCTTTATACCCTACCCATAATACCTATATAACAGTTTCATAATATAATGTTGAGGGTTGTATTAAATAAAGTGCTGTATAAGTTTAAATAAAAATAAACACATTTTGAAGAATTTTCAGATTTTCAGAATTAGTAGAATTTAGGATGGATCCAGCCACATGTCCCACTTTCACTAGTTACAGCCAGGGGTGCCCCTACCATGAAGCTAACTGAAACATTTGCTCAGGGCGCACCCCTGCAGAACACTTAGGCGGCAGTTAAAAAAACTCTTGCAATACTGCATTTTAGCACCAGTCCACTAGTTAGTGTTAAGTCAACCCTCAAGTCAGCCCACCACACCCACCTCCCCAAGCTACGCCTATGTTCCCTGATGAAGCCACGCCCGCTTCATGTGCTGCCACCCGTCTACTTATAGGCGGCATTTAAAAGTTGTTTCAGATGTCAAAAACCCTAGGAACATCCCTGGTTACAGCTATTTGTAGCAGTGCCAACCCCCTGGGTATAAACGGCAGCACGATTGGCGCTTTGTGAAGTGTTAGGCTTCGTTCACATTAGGCTGCATTTTGGTGGAATTTCATGTTGGGAATTAGCACCAAAACACATGTGCAATGGAACGTAACACCTTTACGTGTTTAGGCAATGGGAACATTGTGACCACAAAGGCGGTTTCGCTGCGTTTAAGGGCAATTAAAGGGTCAGACACATATACTTCAGTTCAGCATCTGTCTGCATATAAATAAATGCTTCCCAAATACCGACTTGCTTTTGTCTGATTCAGTTGCACAGTAGAGACCTGAGCAAGTTGTAAGTAACATGGGGTAAACCTTCCAAATGTCTCACCTCGCCACTAGGGATGTCTGAACTCCGCAAAATCCCGTCCGCTCAAGGATCCGCCAGTTTTTGGAAAAATTCGAAAATTCGAGAATTCGTAAGCGGACCCATTAAAACCTATTAAAATTCGAAAATACGAGTCCTCGAAAATACGAGGATTCTTCGAAAATACGAGGACTCTGCGAAAATACGAAATCTGCGATTTCTCATATCTTCGAAAACGCAGTTCGAAAAAGTTCGGAAGGTGGAAAACCGGAAAATCCGCCGTTCGTGAACAAGGTAAATCTGCCGCGGATCCGCGAACTGGGCCATCACTACTCACCAAGAACCCCTAATGCTTTAAAATGCCGTGTGAGACTTAATGCATTGCGAGATGTCTGGGTTTTTGTGCAAATAAGGAACTGTAACTTTACATGCCTGTAACTTAAGATGAAAGAAGATGGAGACTTCATCCTAGTGTTGTTTGAAGGGCAGTGGCATGACTGGAGGTCACACACTGTGAGATTGGAGGTCGGGCTCCTGATACACAGGATCAGCTGTTTAAACAGAAGTCCAGAACTTCCGGGTTCGATTCTGTTCTTTTAAACAGCTGATCCCAGAGGTTAGGGGAGATGATCGCGGACCCTCTTTACTTCCTGGGTCCCCCAACAGTGGCAACCCTGCGGGCCCTGACGGTACACAGCTGTAGAGAGTTTGAACCGAGAGCACTTTCCCTTTAATGCGTCTGATTTCAGATTTTCAATTTTCACATTTTTTTCTCGAAAGTCTGAAATTGGAATCGGAAGTTCGTCCGTCTCATGTCATTTTATATTGATCTATTTTTATTGCATCTCTAATACAGTAACAAACCTTTAAAGTCATTATCCATCGGAACCAACCTACTCTGGTTAACTGTACAAATGTGTCTGATCACCAGGCGGAGGCAATTACTTTAAACCAATCCACATTGCCGTAGTTCAGCATTTGTCCAATCATTACTTTAAACCAATCCACATTGCCGTAGTTCAGTATTTGTCCAATCATTACATTAAACCAATCCACATTGCCGTAGTTCAGCATTTGTCCAATCATTACTTTCAACCAATCCACATTGCCGTAGTTCAGCATTTGTCCAATCATTACTTTCAACCAATCCACATTGCCGTAGTTCAGCATTTGTCCAATCATGACTTTAAACCAATCCACATTGCCGTAGTTCAGCATTTGTCGAATCATTACTTTCAACCAATCCACATTGCCGTAGTTCAGCATTTGTCCAATCATTACTTTCAACCAATCCACATTGCCGTAGTTCAGTATTTGTCGAATCATTACTTTCAACCAATCCACATTGCTGTAGTTCAGCATTTGTCCAATCATTACTTTAAACCAATCCACATTGCCGTAGTTCAGTATTTGTCCAATCATTACATTAAATCAATCCACATTGCCGTAGTTCAGCATTTGTCCAATCATTACTTTAAACCAATCCTTATTGCCGTAGTTCAGCATTTGTCCAATCATTACTTTAAACCAATCCACATTGCCATAGTTCAGTATTTGTCCAATCATTACATTAAACCAATCCACATTGCCGTAGTTCAGCATTTGTCCAATCATGACATGTCTTATTCAACCGCCAATACTATGTTACATTGAACCTGTTAAAACAGACATTAGTGGTATGGTATAAAGGTTGGACTAGATTTACGTATGTTCTTTATACAAGCCCTCCAATCTATGTTACTATGTACGTTATTCAGACATTATGGGTATGGTATAAAGGTGGACTAGATGGAACGTATGTCTTAATACAACCTCCATCCTATGTTACTATGTAACTGTTATAACAGACATTATGGGTAGGGTTAAAGGTTGGACTCGATGGACGTATGTCTTTTATACAACCTCCAATACTATGTTACTAGTTACTGTTATACAGACATTATGGGTAGGGTATAATGGTTGGACTAATGGACGTATGTCTTTATACAACCTCCCATACTATGTTACTATGTAACTTGTTTATACAGACATTTGGTGGGTATAAAGGTGTCTTAGATGGACGTATGTCTTTATCACAACCTCCTTCCTATGTTACTGTACTTTTCCCAGACATTATGGGTAGGGTATAAAGGTTGGAATAGATGGACGTAATGTCTTTATACAACCTCAATACTATGTTTATTATGTAACTGTTATCCAACATTATGGGTAGGGTATAAAGGTTGGACTAGATGGACGTATGTCTTTATACACACCTCCAATACATGTTACTATGTAACTGTTATACAGACATTATGGTATGGTAAAGGTTGGACTAGATGGACGTATGTCTTTATACAACCTCCAATACTATGTTACTATGTAACTGTTATACAGACATTATGGGTAGGGTATAGGTTGGACTAATGGAGTATGTCTTTATACAACCCTCATACTATGTTACTATTAACTGTTATACAGCCATTATGGTAGGGTTAAAGGTTGGAACTAGATGACGATGTCTTTATACACCCCCAATAACTATGTTACTATGTAATTTATACAGACATTATGGTAGGGTATAAGGTTGGACTAGTATGGACGATGTCTTTATACAACCTCCAATACTATGTTACTATTAACTGTTATCACAGACATATATGGTAGGGTAATAAAGGTTGACTAGATTGACGTATGTCTCTTATTCACACTCAAACTATGTTACTATGTAACTGTTTATACATACATTTGGGTAGGGTTAAGGTTGGACTAGATGGATCTAGTCTTTATACAACCTCCAATACTCTGTTTACTAACTGTTTCAGACATTATAGGGTAGGGTTAAAGTTGGACTAGATGGACGTATGTCTTTTCAAACCTCCATACTATGTTACTATGTAACTGGTTATACAAACCATTATGGTAGGGTATAAAGGTGACTAGATGGACGTATGTCTTTATTACAAACCTCCAATACTATGTATACTCATGTACTGTTATAACAGACATTATGGGTAGGGTATAAGGTTGGAACTAGATGGATGTATGTCTTTATAACACTCCAATACTATGTTACTACTAGTAACTGTTATACAGACATTATGGGTAGGTGTATAAAGGTTGGACTAGATGACTATGTCTTTATACACCTCCATACTATGTTACTATGTCACTGTTATACAGACATTATGGTAGGGTATAAGGTTGGACTAGATGTGACTATTGTCTTTATCAACCTCCAATCTATAATGTTACTATGTAACTGTTATACAGACATTATGGGTAGGGTAAAAGGTTGGACTAGATGGACGTATAGTCTATCTTTAACACCTCCATACTATGTTACTATGTAACTGTTATACAGACATTAAGTATAGGTTGGAAAGGTAGGATGAGTCTTTTCAACCTCTACTATATGTGATACGTGTGTTATAAGGATTGAGAACTCAAGGTTTGCTAATGAGACATGTCTTATACACCAAGATTGGTTAATAGTACGTTAGTACCCAGACTGGGGTTAGTAGACGTGAGTTGGAAGAGGCCTTGTTTTTCATTGATCACATATTATACAACCTCCACTTGTTTATCAATATGAGTGTGAGACATGTATATATGGCATGAGTGCATTATATTTTTATGTTGTATAAATATTTGACGCAGATCAGTAGCACTCAATGTAGTTTAAATCCTAATTGGAGTGCTTCCAATTCTGTATATATGACATATGGGTTAGGGTAAAAGTTGGACAGATGGACGTAATGTCTTTATCAACCTCCAATACTATGTTACTATGTAACTGTTATACGACATTATGGGTAGGGTATAAAGTTGGACTAGATGGACGTATGTCTTTATACAACCCCCAATACTATTTTACTATGTACTGTTATACAGACATTATGGGTAGGGTATAAAGGTTGGACTAGATGGACGTATGTCTTTATCAACCTCCAATACTGTTACTATGTAACTGTTAACAGACATTATGGGTAGGGTTATAAGGTTGGACTAGATGGACGTATGTCTTATACAACCTCCAATACTATGTTATATATGTAACTGTTATACAGACATTATGGTAGGTGTAAAAATTGGACTAGATGGACGTTTGTCTTATATCAACCTCCAATACTATGTTACATGTAACTGTTTACAGACTTATGGGGAGGGTATAAAGGTTGACTAGATGGACGTATGTCTTATTACAACCTCCAATACTATGTTACTATGTAACTGTTATACAGACATTAGGGTAGGGTTAAAGTGTGACTAGATGAGTATGTCTTTATAAACCTCCAATACTATGTTACTATGTAACTGTTATCATGACATTATGGGTAGGGTATAGAATTGGACTAGATGGAGCTTATGTCTTTATACAACCTCCAATACTATGTTACTATGTAACTGTTATACAACAGACATTATGGGTAGTGGTATAAAGTGTTGACTAGATGACGTATTCTTTATATACACCTCCAATACTATGTTACTTTGTACCTGTTATCAGAACATTATGGGTAGGGTATAAAGGTTGGACTAGATGGAGTATGTTTGATACAACCCTCCAATACTATGTTTACTATGTAACTGTTATACAGACATTATGGTGGGTATAAAGGTTGGACTAATGGACGTTTGGTCTTTACTACAACCTCCAATACTATGTACTATGTAACTGTTATACAGACCTTATGGGTAGGTATAAAGGTTGGACTAGATGGACGTATGTCTTTATACAACTCCAATCTATGTTACTTGTAACTGTTTAACAGACCATTAGGGTAGGGTATAAAGATTGGACTAGTATGGACGTATGTCTTTATACACCTCCAATACTATGTTACTATGTAACTGTATAACAGCATTATGGTAGGGATAAAGGTCGGACTAGATGAATATTCTTTATAAACCTCCAATACTATGTTACTATTTAACTGTTAGAACAGACATTATGGTAAGGTATAGAAGGTTAGGACCTAGATTGGAAGTATGATCTTAGCTAAAACCTCCATACTAATGTTACTATGAATTACTGGGATTCGACAGTAATTATGGAGTAGGTAATGTGCAAGTATTGGACTATAATTTGACTATGTCTTTATAAACCGGGTCAATACTATGTTAACTATGTAATTTGTAATCACATACATTGAGGGAGTATGGGGTAGGTAAAGGTTTGACTAGATGGACGTAATGTCTTTAATTCAACCTCCAACTATGTTACTAATGTAACTGTTATACAGACATTATGGTAGGGTATAAAGGTTGGACTAGATGGACGTATGTCTTTATACAACCTCCAATACTATGTTACTAATGTTAAGGTTATAACAGACAGTATGGGTAGGGTATAAAGGTTGGAACTAGAGTGGACGTATGTCCTTTATATCAACCTCCAATACTATGTTACTATGTAACTGTTATACAGAACATTATGTGAGGGTATAAAGGTTGGATAGAATGGACGTATGTCTTTTATACAACCTCCAATACTTATGTTCTATGTAACTGTTATACATCATTATGTAGGGTAATAAGGTTGGACTAGATGGACGTATGTCTTTATACACCTCCAATCTCTGTTACTATGTAACTGTATAAACAGACATTATGGGTAGGGTATAAAGGTTGGACTAGATGGAACGTATGTCTTATACAACCTCCAATACTATGTTACTATGTACTGTTTACAGACATTAGGTAGGTATAAAGGTTGGACTAATTGACGTTTGTCTTTATACAACCCCAATACTATGTTACTATTAACTGTTATTACAGACTATTAGGGTAGGGTATAAAGGTTGGACTAGATGGTCGTATGTCTTTATACAACCTCCAATACTATGTTACTATGTACTGTTATACAGACATTATGGTAGGGTATAAGGTTGGACTAGATGGACGTAATGTCTTTATACAACCTCCAATACTATGTTACTATGTAACTGTTATCCAGACATTATGGGTGGTATAAAGGTGGACTAGATTGACGTATGTCTTAATACACCTCCAATACTATGTTACTATGTAACTGTTACAGACATTATGGTAGGGTATAAGGTTGAATAGATGGACTATGTCTTTATACAACCTCCAATACTATGTTACTATGTAACTGTTATACAGACATTATGGGTAGGGTATAAAGGTGTGACTAGGACGTATGTCTTTATCAACCTCCAATACTAATGTTACTATGTAACTGTTAAACAGACATTTGGTAGGGTAAAGAGTTGGACCTTAGATGGACGTATGTCTTTATACAACTCCAATACTATGTTACTATTAACTGTTATACAGACATTATGGTAGGGTATAAGGTTGACTAGATGGAGTATGTCTTTATAACCCTCCAATACTATGTTACTATGTAACTGTATACAGACATTATGGGTAGGGTATTAAAGGTGGACTAGCGATGGACATTATTCTTTATACAACCTCAATACTATGTTACTATGTACTGTTATCAGACATTATGGGTAGGGTATAAAGGTTGGACTAGATGGCCGTATTCTGTTATAAACCTCCATACAATGTCCTATGTAACTGTTATACAGACATTATGGGTAGGGTAAAGGTTGGACTAGATGGACGTATGTCTTATACAACCTCCAATACCTATGTTACTATGTAACTGTTAACAGACATTATGGGTAGGTATAAAGGTTGGACTAGATGGACGAATGTCTTTATACAAACCTCCCAATACTATGTTACTATGTAACTGTTATACAGACATTATGGGAGGGGGTGACAGATGCCTGATAGGATCTGTGTAATGAATAAACCTCAAGTTCTAATCGAATGAATTACAGAGAATTGGAAAGGTATAGGCGTTAGACCTCCAGACTAGTTACCTGTACGTGGTTGGAAGGTTTTTGGATATGGACAAGTCAATTAATACTAAAACCCCTGTTTAAGAATATGCAGTTGCAGATATATAATAAGTGTTGCCTAGAACTGTTATTCGATATATTTTTAGGTGTTGTATAAGTATTTGGACTAGATCAGAGCACTAACAAATTGTGTTTTGGTACAATAGCCTATGAGGTCTAATTACTGTTGTACATTTATGGGCATGGGTAGGGTTATAAGGTTGGACTAATGACGATATGTCTTTATATCAACCTCAATACTATGTTACATAACTGTTATACAGACATTATGGGTATGGGTATAAAGTTGGACTAGATGGAACGTATGTTTATACAAACCTCTAATACTATGTTACTACGTTGTTACTTATAACAGACATTTGGGTAGGGTATAAAGGTGGACTACTGACAGTAATGTCTTTATAAACCCTCCAATACTAGTTACTTGTAACTGTACAGACATTATGGGTTAGGGTATAAAGGTTTGGACTAGATGGACTATTCTTTATTCATTCAACCTCCAATACTATGTTACTATGTAACATGTTATACAGACATTATGGGGTAGGGTATAAGATTGGACAAGATGGACGTATGTCCTTTATACAACCTCCAATACTATGTTACTATGTAACTGTTACGACGACATTATGGGTAGGGTAGAAAGGTTGCTAGACGGACGTATGTCTTTATACAACCCCATACTCTGTTACATGTAAATGTTAGACAGACATTATGGGTAGGGTATAAAGGTTGGACTAGATGGACTATGTCTTATACTAACCTCATACTATGTATTATGTAACTGTTTTACAGACATTATGGGTAGGGTAATAAGGTTGGACTAGCTGGATCGTTTGTCTTTATATACAACCTCCAATACATGTTACTGATATAACTGTTATACAGACTTATGGGTAGGGTATAAAGGTTGGACTGATGGACTAATGTCTTTATACAACCTCCAATCTATTTGTAACTGTTAACGACATTATGGTAGGGTAATAAAGGTGGACTAGATGGACGTATGTCTTTAACAACTCCAATACTAGGTTACTATGTTTAACTGTTATACAGACATTAGGTTAGGTATAAAGGTGGACTAGATGGACGTATGTCTTTATACAACCTCCAAATACTGTTACTATGTAACTGTTATACAGACATATGGGTTAGGGTATAAAGGTTGGATAATGGAGATGTCTTAGTACAACCTCCAATACTATGTTACTATGTAACTGTTTACAGACTTATGGTAGGGTATAAAGGATTGGACTAATGGATGAGTATGTCTTTATACAACCTCCAATACTATGTTACTATGTAACTGTTATAACAGACATTATGTAGGGTATAAGAGGTTGGACTAGATGGACTATGTCTTTATATCAACCCTCCATACTATGTTACCTATGTAACTGTTTATACGACATTCTGGTAGGGTATAAAGGGTATGGACTAGATGGACGTATGTCCTTATACAACCTCCAATACTATGTTGACTATTAACTGTTATCAGACACTTATGGGTCCTTATTGCCACCTCTCTCTGCTTAAAGAGATTTCAGAAGCTTTAGCATGTGCAAAGGAGCCATCAGGTAAAACAGCAGTCCTCATTGAGCGTGAAATTTGTTGTCAGATGTCCATCATTAATTGGCTACATTGAGAAGGCCAGCTTATGGGCATCATACGCTATCAAATCCACAATACCCAGTCGTATGATTCAGCTGATTGTACAATTGGCGTCCCGTGTATGGGTGCATGAAATTTTTTTTATGATCTGGCCAACAGGAATATTTCTATCATGCGATCGATCGATTGTACTGCTGGAACATAACATTTGTGTGTATGGGCCCCATTAGCTAACCGATTGGGGGACAATACTTTCCTTAAAGGGCATGTCCACCCCCAAAACTAGATTCCAATTCCCCTCCCCCCACTCTGGCCCCATGTGTAGTGTATTGAATCCTTTACCCTTATCTGTTGTATTCAATGAGATCAACTGGACTTGAAAATGTAGTTCTTGAAGACATTTCCGCTAGTCCTCCGACTGGCTTTCTCAATTCAAATGACTTGTACAAGAATCTGGTGGCCATATGTACCCTGGAAATCCCAATTAGCATTCACAGCCAGTTGTAATGGGTTGTGATTGGATAGTGGCTAGAGTGTTAGTGTAACTCCAGCTATTGGGATTTCAGGTACCTAATGCCACATATTCTTGTACAAGTCATTCTGAATTGATAGAGCCAGTCGGGGACTAGCGAAACGTATTCACGAACTACATTTCAATTCCCGTTTGATCTAATTGACTACAACATATATCCTGATCTGGATGACTGAGAACCTTCACAAGCAGTCCTTTCCTTAACTTACATCCAGCTCACCATCTGGTGTCTCTAAACTGGCTATCCCCCCCCTAAATCCAAAAAACGCCCCCAGGAGTACTGCAGAGTCCATATAGGACCTGCCGCATATCTGGGCCTCCGGGAGTGGTTTTGGGCAGTGGACCATGCCCTTTTAAATATCTGGCTATAATACAGAGTATAATGAGGCTGAATATTCAGTTGAGGTTGGGGGGCCGGTTACTGACAATTTGACCATTTAATTGTTTTCAAGGACGACATGCCCTTTAAGAATCAAAATTAACAAAAAATAGACCAACTTGTTGAAGCAATTGATTGTAATAAATATTTACCAATCACTTGTTATGAACCAATGACTCATGTATGTTAACTTCATACAGGAAACATACTTCTCTCCAATTGCAGTGCTAAAAATTCCCTGTCCCTTTCCTATAAACCACATTGATTTCACTGGATTAATGGAACGTTTCCCTTTAAACACGCCCACGTCCTCTCTAGTTTTCACACCTGTCATATGATATTTTCCTCTCTCCTGCACAAAGTAAATTGGGCTAATCCAGCTCAGCTTCATTCGATTTAAATAAAGGTTCGCAATTACAGAGAACACCCAGTGGTGTGTAAGGACAAACATTATACACTTATGGAGCCTCAAAGGTGATGTTGTGTTTATATTATCCATTAGAGATACCGAACTTAGTGAGTTCGGTTCGTTTACGAATACCGAACTCAGTAAATTTTGGGGTAAGATCGGACGAACCATTATAGTCTATGGGAGACCATTGGTTTGGAAAGGTTCAGGGACCTAACAGTTAAACTACAATGTACTTCCTGTAAATGGCTGTGGCACCTGGAAATGGTCTGGGGACATGTCACTATCAATCACCCACCAAACTTGTTTAAAACATTCCTTCCCACGATCTGGCAATTTGTGGGGTTTCTGCATGCTTACATTCGAGGTTACCAAAAACTAATGCTACATTCAATGGTTGGCAAAATCAGCACTAACTTAACAGGGTTATGAAAACCCACCTAAATTGGGAGGGTTAACACGAGAATGAATGCGAATTTGGAGGAATCATTGCTACATTAGAGGGTTTACCGAAGATACCTTATAGGTTACCCATAACGCTCATTAGAGTGTTACCAAAAACATAAATTATAGGTTATGACCGAACGATATCAGTAGATGGTTATCGAACCATCATTAAGGTTCCAAATGATACAATTACAATACGGGTTACCCGAGCGATACATTAGAGAGGGTTCCACCGATACATTAGAGGTTTAACCGAACTATACATTAGAGGGTTACCAACGACTACATTAGGTATAACGAAAGGAAATTTAAGGGTTACCGAACGATACATTACAGGGTACCGAACGATACATTACTACAGGGTTACCGAACGATATAATATAGGGTTTACCGAACTATATATTAAATACATGGCTTAAGGTTACCGAACGATACATTAGAGGTTACCGAATGAATAATTGAGACTGAACAATATTGAGAGTTGCACTGAAACGATACATTAGAGGGTTGCGACTACATTGGGGCCGAACGATAACATGAGGTTACCGAACGATACTTAGAGCGGGTTTACCGAACGACTACATTACAGGGTTACCGAACGATCATTCGGGGTTACCGAACGATATATTAGAGGGTTCTGAACTGAGACACCAATTACAGGTTACCGAACGATCTAATTAGAGGGTTACCAATGATCAGTTTGAGGGTTACCGCAGATCCATTAACAACAGGGTTTCCGAACATACAATTAGAGGGTTTACCGAACATACTTAACATTACACCGCCAGGTTACCGAACGATACATTAGAGGGTTTACAAATGAATACATACAGGGTTTCCGACGATACATTACAGGTTACCGAACGATACAATAGAGGTTACCGAACGATACAGTTCAGGGTTATAGGAACCGAAACTGATAATTACACAAGGGTTACCGAAACTACATTACAAGGTTTACCGAATGATACCAGGGTTACCGAGATACATACAGGGTTACCTGACGATACATTAACACGAAAAGGTTACCGAACGATAACAGACAAACTTATTACAGGTTACCGAACGTACATTACAGAGGTTCCGAAACGTTATAATATTTCGAGGTTTATTATATCGAATTTTTAAAATAAATTATCGAAAATAACAGCCCGGGAGTTCGGAAAACGAACTAGTTATCATAGGGGCCCACAACTATTTGACCAGTTCATGTGCGTAGGGGTCGGCGTCGCCATCCCTATGCATATCAGACACACTAAGCCTGACCCAAACAGCTTACATCTAATACCCTCTAATCACAACCTATTTAAGGTAGGTGGTTTTAACGATTGTGATGTGGTGAAAATGTAAAGGACAAATTATCCCAGCTGTTATGGTAGAGGATTGTGTTGGCTTGTTTTGTATTATCCATGTGTCATGTTATTCAAACTCGACATCTTGTTTAGGTGCCAATGCAATTGGGCACGGTGCCCTTCATAGGAGTTGGAGGGTGGTGGTGGGTAGTGCCCAATGAACGCATAACCAAGGAAAATGATAAAAAAAAAACCATGGGAATTATCTAAATGGGTCAGGCAATGTTGGGAGTTCCCCTTCCAGCACAAGCCTTGTAATTGTCCAGGTAGAGACATTAGGGGGATGGATTTTCATTCATTCAACTTACTTTGTGCTGTTTGTGAGGAAAACATCAGAAAAACTGACGAAGGTTGGAAAAAGTTTACCGGCAACTGAGAAAGACGAAGGGAAAGAGCCCTTGGGGTTTATACGTATCAATAGGATGGACTGTAACTTGGGGGTATCTCCTCTGTTTGCACAGGCAGGTCAAGATCTTACTGAGAGAACAAAGTCCAGAAGCTCTTGTTCTTCCTTTACTCTGTATTCGGTACATACAAATTCATTCCTTTGTATCATGTTTCCTCTATGTATTAATCCTGGTGTAAGATGCATTATGGGTACTGGATGTTTTAAGAATTTGGATAAATAGAACATTTTTGGCATTTACTGATGTGACAATCATATTTTTTATGGTGATAGCTGTTAAACAAAATAATTTGTATATAGTGTAAAAAAATTATAAGTAATAACACAGAATCCTGTCAATGGTGTTAAAGGAATGAAATGTAAAAGAATTGAGATGATGAGGATTGTTTAGGAAGCCTAACAATGCGGTAAAGACCCCTGACAGATTTTGAAAACTAAACCTCCAGCATTCTGTCCAGCAGGATTTCAACCTACTTTGTTCGTTTCGTTCTTATGGGCGGAGTTGCTTTTCAATTCTCACAGCACCACATTACCAAGATCCAGCCGGATAATAGGTGGCAAATACAATCTGGTCAACCCCTAGATTCCTCGTGGGATTTCACCACTAGGGACGTCTTTTGGAAACACATGTCTCCACCTGAGGAACTAGTGGCACTCCGCTCGTTTACGAGAGGATCCCGGAGACAACTACAGATCTAGATTCTTTGGAAGAATTCACCTTCTTTCCAAGAACTTTACACTGGAGAGTCCACACATCATTGGAGATGGGGACAGTGGACACCTTCAGTAGTCTTCTGGTTGACTATGTAGGGAGTATGCAAACAAAACAGTTTCACCTAACAGTATATGGTAAGAGAAAAGTCTTAATTAATACCGTCTGTAATCTGTCCTTCCCTGTATCAATGCCCCTTTATGTCAAACTGACTCCCAACAGCGTTAATAAATTGGGAATCCAGCCACATAAAACCGGACACAGGAACCCAGAGAAACGACTGCTAAATATCATACAAAATAGTCCAGGAAGTAGTAAGGAGAGGATAGATATGGGGTGAATTGTGTCAATAGCAAAGAGATGAATGAAATTTAGGGGGGGAGGAGGGCCCCTAATAAACTCATCCTGGGTGCCCCTGATCTCAAATTTTCAGTTGGGCCCACCCCCAACAGGTCCATGCCCGACACTGGCGCCAACTTTAATGTTTCACAACCACCTTTTTCAAATTGTATTGTAGCTGTTATAAAAAGGTGTCGCTATACTCCAACTTGCCAATTCCTTGATTTGAATAATTCTGCAACAAGGGTTTTCTTTTCTACCAAGGTGGGTGCGACAAGCCAGTGGTCCAGGCTTTTCATCTAGCAGTGGAGAAGAAGTGACAATTGTAGGTAACCGGTTTTTCTTAGCTGTGTCAACCACGCCTTGGCAGTGATATCTACTCGGATGGCAAAAGCAATAAGCATTTAACCGAGCTGGGTGGTTCTGTAAGTTTTAAATAGATTCACTATGACGGTTGGGGAGGGATTAACGGGTGAAAGGCCGCATTGCGCAAAGTCTAACTTGTCTCCACTAAGACCGCATCTGTCTTAGTACTATGTAACTGTCCTCAATACTTGTTATTCCAGAGATTACCAAGAGAACATGTTTACCAACCATGAACAACTGGTAAACTTGATCAGGTAGTAGAAGTAAATTACGTGGTTATTAGTTTTTGTTGTGAAAAAAATGCTTGAAAGGGTGTTCACCCAGAGATTAACACCATAGGGCCGCGCACTCAGTAATATAACAGAACCACATTTTTCCAATTATCTGTTATTAGTGGAATTTATTCGCTAACAATCTCTATACTGATGGCGCTTTACAATTACAGTAATACACTCACCTCAGAGAGCCCTGCCCTGAGGACTTACAATCTTAATCACATTTATTAACACCTACAACCTATCATTATATGTCTAATATGATGTACAAGCATCAGGGAGACATAACAAACTCCTTGCAAGATGTGTACCAAGGGTGGAATCGAACTCAGGACTTCAGCTTCAAGGCATCATGTCATGGAATTTTCTTTTCTTTCCTTTTTTTTGCCTCTACTGCAATTTTATTGCTATGATGTTTAACATGGTCTGGAGGAACAGTATTGGAGTCCTTCTTATATTGATGAGTTTTTAAGTACATTCTAAATGCGCATGTGATATACTCATCCTTAGGTGGAGATAGTTTTAAACGAACCATCCTTTTCTATTAGCTATCTGACACGACGCCTACTCTGTAACATTTCCACATAAGAAAACCGTTTTCTCAACAAGTGAGGGTTATTACAATAAGAGTTCTTATCGTTTAAACATGGTTTGATAATTTTGCCTACCAATCAGAACTTATGTAACTTTGAAAGCTAACATCTGATTGTTGGGTGCAAAGTAAAGACACCAAAGTTTAAACGATAGAACTTTATATGAATCTCCCTGAGTGTACCATATCACCTGTCTACGTTGACACTAAAAAAACTGGCATCAGTCCGTCCTGATTGTAAACCAAAATTTCCCTTTCTATTCTAACAAATACAGTATAAATGCCCATAATCCCAAGTCTAAATCTCCCCTTACAGAATCAAAAAACACCTAATAAAAGTTACATGAAGAACATTTAATTGTTAACTTCAAATAAATGTCAGACATTTAATATGTTCAACCTTTAATAATTATATGGGCTGATGTTTGTGATTTGTCCAATGTCTCGACGTTATTGTTGGTTTTGTGGGCTTAGTAGGAACCCTTACTACTACCAACAGGAATGTTTAATCAATTAATGATTAGTGTTTAAGAGGGCCATACACTTAAGAACTCACCCCTTCTGACATTCCTGCTATGAGATTGGAGCAGCTGAACTGAAAGAACCCCGCCCTCTCCATTCTCTCTTCTTTTGTTATCCAATAAATGGTCAAGAACGTGACCGTGGGGGGACGAAGGGGTAACAATGTAGAAAAGTGAGGAAACGCTGCCAGATGGGCTATAGATAGGTATTGGGACGTTGATTATAACATTGGGGTCTCAGACGAACGTCTAATCCTATGAAGAAAAAATCCTTAGATAAAGCTAAGGGCACTACCGGAGTTAGCTTGTTCTGTTGCTTTTCTTTCGTTCCCATTTCAAGGTGCGCCTATCATCTGAAGTGAATCTGTTTAAATAATTGATTTCAATTCATATGCCAAAAGGGGGAAAAAAAACATTCTAAACTGTTTGCAATCAACAAATCTGGATGTAGCTTGCAACCAAAACCCTGTGTCCCCTTCCGAACAAACAGCCAATCAGACCCAATATCTTCGTTTAAAAAGGTCCATACCTAATCGGAGTGTGTTTTTCTGCCGTGCTAAGTTCCACATCTACTCTCTACTCTATGTAGAAAGGATTTTCTCTGCGTGGTGTTGTTTGCTGTAAAATAATCCCTATTTAAAGGGGTGGCTTGCTGCGTTATGCTTATTTGTTCGGTGTAGTGATGCTATGTTGTAAGACAGACCTTTTCTGTTCGGTGGCTCTGGGTTCGGTCTGCAGACCAAATCTCGATAGGTAACAACATCCCAATAAGACTTTATATTTGGATTGATGTCCTAGAAGTTATTTCCTATTTTAGATTATTCAAACAGTAGTCTGCTAAGGTGGCATGATTAATGAATAACAATGGAAATAAATTCATAGATGTTCCCCAGTGCTTGTTATATTTATAGATTAGATCCCTCCAGTGCTGTTACATTATAGAGTCCCTCCAGTGTTGTTAATTTATAGATGTTCCTGTCCTCCCCAGTGCTGTTAATATTAGATGTCCCCTCATTGCTGGTTATTATTGATAAATGGTCCCTCCAGTGCCGGTTAATTGTATAGTGTCCCTCCCAGCTGTTCTATTTATAGATGTCCCTACCATGCTTATATATTACAAATGTCCTCAGTGCTGTTATATTTATAGATGTCCCTCAGTGCTGTATATTTATAGATGTCCCTCCAGTGCTTTATATTTATATAAATGTCCCCTCCAGTGCTGTTATATTTATAGAGATGTCCCTCCAGTGCTGTATATGTTTAAAATGTCCCTCCAGTGGCTGTTATATTTATAGATGTCCCTCATGTGCTTTATATTTATAGATTTCTCCCATCCAGGCTGGTATATTTATAGATGTTCCTCCAGTGCTGTATATTATAGATGGCACCTCCAGGGTCTGCTGTTATTACTTTATAAATGCCCTCCATGCTGTTATATTTTAGATGTCCCTCCAGGCTGTTAATTTTATAGATTTCCTCCCTCCAGTGCTGTGATATTTAAGATTCGCCCTCCATTGTCTCCCGGCTCTATATTATAGATGTCCCTCCACTGCTGTTCTTTTTAATTCCCGATGTCCCCTGCTAGTGCTGTTCTATTTATAGATTTCCTCCATTGCTGTTGTATATTTATAGATGTCCCTCTAGTCTCCCTGCTGTCATATTTAATAAGATGTCCCCTCTCAGTGCTGTTATATTTATAACATGTCCCTCCAGTTTGCTGTTATATTTTAATAGATGTCGGAAATCCCTCTTTACTGTTATATTGGATTGATGTCGCCTGATTTCCCTCCAGTGCGTTAGATTTATAAATGTCCCGTGCCAGTGCTTTAAATATTATAGAATGTCCCCGGCTCCAGGCGTTTATTTATGATGTCCCTCCAGTGCTGTTTACCTTTATAGAAAAAACTAGTCCTCCATGTGGCTGTTAATTGTATATGATGTCCCATCCATGTGCTGTTATATTTATAGATTGCCCTCCATTGCATGTTTATATTTATTATGTAATGTCCCTCCATGTGCTGTTATATTTATAAAATGTGCCCTCCTAGATGCGTTATAATTTTATAGATGTCCCCCTCGCGTGCTGTTTATTTAATAGAGATGTCCCCTCCCAGTGTGTTTACATTTATAAATGTCCCCGCAGTGCGTTATTATTTTATAATGTGTCCCTCCAGTGCTCTGTTATATTTATAGATGTCCCCTCCCATTGCGTTCATAATTTATAAATTTCCTACATGCTGTAGATTGTAAAAGTCCCAGTGTTATATTTAGATAATGTCCCTCCAGTGCTGTTATATTTATAGATGTCCCCCGTGCCTGCCTTACGGTATAGAGTCCCTAAAAAAAGTATTAATAGATGTCCCTCCAGTGCTGTTATAGTTTATAGATTTCTCGCTTCCCTTATTGATTTCCTCAGTTCTGTTATATTTATCATAAGCGATTTCCCTCCAGTGCTGTTGTATTTATAGAGGTGTCCCTCCATTGCTGTTATGAAATTTTACTAGAGTCCCTCCATTGTCTTTTATTTATAGATGTCCCTCCTTGTTGTTTATCGATATTATAGATGTCGTCCATGATGTGTTCCAGTATTATATGATCCCTCTAACTTGCTGTTATAAATTTAATTAGTGGAGTATTTCGCACGTCCATCATTAAGATGTGTTATTTTTCATAGTGTTCCCAGTCATATTTATAGATGCACCTCCAGTGCTGTTATAAATTTAATAGATGTCCCTCCAGTCTTAATTATTCTAGTGCCTGTTATATTTTATAGATTACCCTAACCAGTGGCTGTTATATTTATAATGAAAAAAAGATGAGATCTCCTCCACGTTGCATGTTATATATTATAGATAGTGTCCCTCCAGTGGCTGGTTTATATTTATAGATTCTCCCGCATGTCTGTTATATTTTATAGATGTCCCTCCATTGCTTATATTTCATAGATGTCCGCTCCGTTGCTGTTATATTTAGTAGATTCCTCCATTGCTGTTTATTTTACTAGATGTCCCTCCATGCTGTTATATTTAAGATGTCCTCCCATAATGTCTGTATAACAGTTACATAGTAACACAGTATTGGAGGTTGTATAAAGACATACGTCCATCTAGTCCAACCTTTATACCCTACCCATAATGTCTGTATAACAGTTACATAGTAACATAGTATTGGAGGTTGTATAAAGACATACGTCCATCTAGTCCAACCTTATACCCTACCCATAATGTCTGTATAACAGTTACATAGTAACATAGTATTGGAGGTTGTATAAAGACATACATCCATCTAGTCCAACCTTTATATCCTACCCATAATGTCTGTATAACAGTTACATAGTAACATAGTATTGGAGGTTGTATAAAGACATACGTCCATCTAGTCCAACCTTATACCCTACCCATAATGTCTGTATAACAGTTACATAGTAACATAGTATTGGAGGTTGTATAACATAGTAACATAGTATTGGAGGTTGTATAAAGACATACGTCCGTCTAGTCCAACCTTTATACCCTACCCATAATGTCTGTATAACAATTACATAGTATTGGAGGTTGTATAAAGACATACGTCCATCTAGTCCAACCTTTACACCCTACTCTTTAAAGGGTCACTATATGGGAGCTGTCAGTGAGGGCATCTTAACTATATATATATATGAATATCGACCATTGTAAGTAAGAATGGGAGGTAGGAGCAGCACGTCTAACCTTACAGTAAATTATAGATTTTTAATAGATTACTAAACCTGTATTTTGGGGTAAAGTGGCCTGTTAATTTTGAAGTTTTTCCTGGGAATATTTAGTGAAACCTGGTTTACATGTTTCCTCCTATTCTGTGCTGAAAGGGCCCATACTATGTGACACCTGTTTGCTGGGAATAAATATCCAACACATTTTTGAGTGGATTAGTAAATTTAAATCCATATGCTGAGTGTTAGCAGAAAGTATCATAGAGGAAATAACATCCATACGAATGTCACATCTGTTTCTCTGCCACAGCGGTAAGAATGTGAACACCAAAGCACTTGTAAAAACCGTGTTTTACGTGCGTTACTGTCTGTTTGTGATGTGATCCACACAATAGTGCGCAATGGGTAATGGTAAAATATCCCTGGATGTGGATTAGCCATTATTGATACATTGACCCTTCCAAGATACATTGCTTACTGCACTGGTCAGGCCCTTTAGTCTGCTGAAGCCAGAATTCCATTGAAAGGGGCACTGTACTGCCCAGAGACAGTACTCCTACTATCTGTTTGCAATAGAAGAGAAGCAGTAAGACAAACCCTCCCACTCGTTTCCCCATCTGCCCTGCCTCCTAGTGTACTCACTAGGGCATACAGGCCTGATGAAGGGGAAGGAGCCCCCCCAAAATGCTGTTTGCTGTTCAATAAAAGTTATTCATTTACATTTGGGTGTGTGATCTTCAATAAGTTTGTCACCATTTTGGATTTGATTAACCCTGTAGGGGTAAGAATCTGCACCCTAACCTGTGGATGTGCATAGGACATTGCCTATCTGAGTTCAATTTCATTACATACTGGTAGCCATGGGAATTTCATTACATACTGGT